>MU789702.1:39470-121288 GCA_026770625.1 Nicotiana glauca
GTTATGAACTGAGGAGGTTGCTCCGGTGATGATGGTTGTTCTTATGTGTTATGAGGGAAAGGGAGTTACTATGGACCTTTGAAAGGTTATTAGCCAAGTTGGTGCAACCAGAAATCGGCTTGAGATCAATGGATTGATTTGTATGTGAACAGGGCTTTATATCAGGCAATTGTGTTCATTTCAGTAACGCGCTCCTTAGGGAGTAGTCAGGGTGTTATCTCGTTGTCAGATATTTCATGTAGTGATACATTGCACCGTGTGAGTTGTGAGACGGCTTGAGAAATTGTGTATGTGTTGAGAATCCGCGCGGGAATGTCGTATTATGAGCAAAATGGCTCTTGAGATTCAGATTATATATTGCACCTCAGTTGTGCTTGAGTTTAGTAGCTTATGGCGTTGTATGTTCCCTCAGGGATGGTATTATGCACTTAGCGTGCTTGTGACCAAATTTGATATCTTGTTGTAATGGGCAGCTTGGCCCGATGTATATCTCCTTATGTGAGTTCTATGTGCGGATCGGTTGGCACGCGCCATGGGTATGTTATTTGGATCGGGTGGCACACCGCCATTGGTATGTTATTTGGATCGGGTGGCACGCCGCCATAGGTATGTTATTTGGATCGGGTTGTATGCCGCAACAGTGTGATGTTCAGTACTTATGTGTTTTGATTCCCATTTTCCCGAGGAGAGCTCGTTCTAGCTGTGAGCCCGCGTCGCATGTATGATTCGCGAGCGGGGTAATTAGAGTTCATTTCCTTCTGTATCACGTTCTAATTGGTAGCCTATTGGCACGCGGTAGCATCATATGGGACTTTTGATTGGGTTTGAGGTGGCTTATTTCCTGAGCAGTTCGTACTGGGTGAGACGAGATTATTGGATTTAGGACCAATGCAATTGGATTATATGAAGTGAATTAAGGAGCTAAGACCATTGGGTGGTTCAGAGAGAGGCAATGACTCTTGTCAGGGGTATAGACCCAATGATTTGTTGATTCAACAGTTGGTTATGAATTTCGGCACCTCTCTTCCGTCGTGTCGGTGTTGTAAAGGTTACAGCAAGACCCATGTAGGTCATGAGATGCAATGGAAGCATCGGATCCGTGGAATTTTGATTAATTCGATCAGAAGGGTTATTGTGGTCCTATGAGTAAGTGATGCAAGTGTGAATTCAACAAAGTTATGCAGTCGTGTCTGAGTACAGCGTGTAGTGATTGATATGGTGATCGTATGTTGGAAAAAGTCCTGGCATGGAAATTCCGGATATTGGAATTGGTCTCTAAGGCTTATTTGTTGAATAAAAAGGGAATATCTTCAGAATTTATAGAGCTAATATGCCCAACTAAGTTGTGGTAGCACGGGAAGGTGCATGAGAAGTTAAACAGTGAGTTCAGGCTACAACAGCATAATTCTCAACACGTTCGAGGACGAACGTATGTTTAAGTGGGAGAGAATGTAACGACCCGACCGGTCGTTTTGAGCCCTAGCACGTCATTCAGCAGTCTGAGGCCATGGGCAGCTTCATTTTAGGTATTGTGACTTACGCGTGTGGTCGGAATTGAATTTCGGGAAGTCTAGACTTGATTTGGGAAAATTCTTATTTTGGAAGCTTAAAGTTGAAAGAATGAACTAGGATTGGAATTTTGAGTAAACGACCTCGGAATCGGGATCTCAAGGTTTCAGCAGGTTCGTATGATGATTTCGGACTTGGGCGTATGCCCGGATTGAGTTTTGGATAACCCGGGAGTGTTTTGACGCCTATTGTGGAAGTTGGCATTTTGAAAGAAATTTCATAAGTTTGGTTTGAAGTGCATTTCAGTGTTATCGATGTCCATATGAGATTCTGAGACAGTGAATAGTTCCGTATGGTGATTCTGGAGTTGGGGGCGCGATCGGAAGTGAATTCAGAGGCCCGTAGGTCATTTTGAAGCCATTTGGCTAAAGATAGAAATTTGAAGGTTTTTGAGAAGTTTGACCGGAAGTGTACTTTTTGATATTGGGGTCGGATTCCGATTCCGAAAGTGAGAGTAGGTCCTAATGTCAAATATGACTGGTGTGCAAAATTTGAGGTCAATCGGACGTGATTTGATAGGTTTAAACACCGAAAGTAGAAGTTTGAAATTTTGAAGTTCATAAAGCTTGAATTGGGGTGTAATTCATGATTTTAGCGTTGTTTGATATGATTTGAGGTCTCGAGCAAGTCCGTAACGTGTGTTGGGATTGGTTGGTAGGTTTGGTTGGGGTCCCGGGGGCCTCGGGTGGATTCCGGGTGGTTAACGGATCAAATTTGGAAGTTGAAGAATAGCTGAAGGATCTGGTTACTGGTGTTTCTGCTTCTGCGGTTGGGTAGCCGCAGAAGCGGCCCCGCAGAAGCGAAAGGGGAGCCGCAGAAGCGATTTATGGTCGAAGGCTCGTGGACCGCAAATGCGGTCAAGGTTCCACAGAAACGGGACCGCATCTGCAGAAGGCGGATCGCAAAAGCAAAAATGGGAGGTCTAGTGGAAGCCGTAGAAGCGGCTGGTTATCCGCAAAAGCGGAAGAAGCGGTGGACCGTCCGCAGAAGAGAAATTGGGCTGGAGCCCAGTGACTGCAGAAGCAGAATCTTTTCCGCAAAAGTGAGACCGCGGAGGCGAAAATATTTCCGCAGAAGCGAAAATACCTGGAGGCATAAGGTTATTTTAAATCGGGAGGTGGTCATTTCTCTCCCATTTTCCACTTGGTATGGGCGATTTTGGAGAGTTTCAAGAGGGGATTTTCGTCATCAATGTTAAGGTAAGTTATCCCCACCAATTTTGGGTCAAATACATCAATTTTGTATGGATCTGGGCATGAAAATTAGTATAAAAATTGAGGTTTTGGTGGGAAACCTAGAAAATGATTATCCTTCAGAGCCTTGCCGTGTGAATCCACTGCCTTAGACAAGGCATCCTGATTATTGATGATCTTTTCCTGGTTCTCTAGGATCTTCTTCAATGTATCCTCAATGGATTGTGGAATCTGTGTTGGCTGTGGTGCTGACTGAGCCGCAATGGTAGAAGACAGTGTAGACAACTTGGATGACGCAGCTGACATCCAGTTGTTCAAGCCATGAAGTGCCTGACTCAGCTGGTGGGCAATGATAGGATGAGCCCGGGAAGATGGAATCCCTGGTCCAGCTGAAGTAGAGGGACCAGCAGTAGTGGAAGGTTTCAGAGGCAACTCAACGGTGGTGGAGGTAGGCTCAGTGGAGGGCTCTACCACTACCGTCTCTTCAGACTGGCCAGTTAAAGCAGAGGCAGGCGACTTGTAATTCTTATCCTTGGGGTTGTCTGTCCCCTTCAAACTGCACCACAAAAATGGAGCCACATGTTTAACCTTGACATTAAAAGGTCTCTTCTCCACCTTTAGGTCCCGGAAATACATAGTGAGGGTATTGGGAAAAGGATAGTTCCGGTCATGCTCAAGCCCCACTACAAAAATGATGCGGGATATAACATTTCCCACGTTGATAGGGTATTCCACCATAATAGATGCAACAAGAACAGCCCGGGCAAGTGGAATAGTATGATCATGGGTAGTGGGGTCAAGCTGACTGCACACAAAAGTCAACCACCCCCTAGCCTCAAAGTTAAAGGTCTTCTAAAGTATTTTGGTCCCTGCTTGAAACCACTCTGGAAAAGTATCTGGGATTGCCATGTATGAAGCTAACCACGGACAAACCTCTTCGCCCATTGCCAACTTTTCATTGTAAAGGGTCTCATCTTCTTCATTGAACCCCAAGTATTCATTGAGTGCCTTCCCAGTAAATACCACATTTTTGTTCCGCACTTTGGTCACTTTAGTGCCCTTCAAGATGTGGGCCACATTGTTATAGAACTCCTTGACCATGTGCTCATTTGCCTTCACACATTCACCCCGAATATTCTCCCAACCCACTCGAGTTTGAAACTGTCTATGCACATTTGGGTGTAGGGGTAGAAGGTCTCACTCAATAAAACTCCTCTCAAGAATTAGCTTTCATAGTGGCCACCATTCCCTAAACTTGTGGAATGCTACCTGACTGACGAACCTATCCTCCCAAGCTGCGGGATTTCTAGTTTAGTCAACACCCCCAACCTGAGGTTCACCACCCCCCGTACCTCTCTAGCACCTTGAACCTCCTCCTCGCCTCCTTCTGCACTCTTCCCAGACAAAGAAGCTGTGGGGAGGTGGAGTAGTCCCCACTACCGGATGCCGAGCCCTCAGATGACTCATGCATAACATTGATTGGCCGTCGGGTAGTGGGTGATGGCGGAGGAGTATCATCAGTCAATTGGAAGTTGGATAAAAAAATGAGTTTGGACTGAGTCGGAAGAGACATCCCTTGATGGTTGATACTCACTCCCCGAGGAATGGGAAGCAGCTCTATCTGCAGCTTTTATCCGCTTCCTGGTTTGTTTTATATTTTCCCAAGCTTGGGGAGTGAGTTTGACTATTCTCTTTCCTTTGCCCCCTCGGGAGGAATCACCTCTCCCGGGTTGTTTTGATCTTTTGCCTCCTCGTTGTTTAACCATTGTTTGCAAGCAAAATTATCTAGCTTTGTTAGTATCAGTAGAGGCAGTGAATCAGTTGTGGAAAATGAATTACAGAATAGAAGCCCAAAAGTTGTAGAAAATGTTGCAGACACAGTGCACCGCGGCCCGCACAAAAAGGAGAGCAGCCACACTGGAGGCATCACGGACCGCGCAAAATCCACCGCGGTCTGCATGGGGGCAGGGTCTAGAAAACCATCTCTATGAATCTCTCCACCGCGGCCCGCACAAAGTGGTATCGCGGCTGCGGTGAACCAGCGCGGACCGCATAAAATGCAATGTGGTCGTGTTGGGCATAGGTTAACTTTCATAAACATAAGCACCACGGTCCGCACAAAATGGCACCGCGGATTGCACAAAAGCTATCGCGGTCCGCGGAGGGTGCTTAGTGCAGGCACTGAGTTAGGGTTTCCGATTTTTGCAAATTTGTTCAAGTTTTTACCTGGAGTTTGTCCCTACTCAATTACCCAATCATTATGTACATCAAGCACACAAAAACCAGCATTTAAAACCAACCTAAGCTAATCAAATAGAGAAAAATAGGAAGAAGAAGAAGAAGCTATGGGATACTGGACATGAAAATAAAATGAAATTATAAAATTAAACAAAGAAAAATGGATGAAATGTTACCATATGTGAAGATGGAATGCTAGTATTCAATCTAAGCAAGGATTTTCGTGCAATAGAGAAGGTGAACAATAACTTTTAGGGTTTAGAGTGTTAAAATTTCGAAAAGTGTAACCGGTGACCCCTAAGGTCTATTTACAGAAAACTAGTGGGATCCAGTCTTACCTACCAGCGCGGCCGCACAAAACGGACCGCGGACCGCGCTGGGTTTGTTTAGAAGAAATATGAGTAGGCAACCTCCGCGGTCCGCGCAAAAGCGACCGCGACCGCGGAGGTCCAATGCGGCCGCAGTGGCAAACTTCAGAGAGTACTTCACTTGGATTTCACCAGTGCGGACTGCACAAAATGCAATGCGGCCACACTGGCAACTTCAGAGACTGTTCAGTTTATCCAAAATGTTTTGCACTGCATCAACACAATCCCTACAACATCTCACAACCAATTAGTACACAAAATCAAACCTAAACTACAAAGAAAATCAAAGAAAACAAGAAGAAAAAGGCACGGGTTGCCTCCCAAGAAGCGCCTAATTTAACATCGTGGCACGACGCATGTTACCATCGCATCACTTCAAATCAAGAAGCGCCACCATGTGGCTCTCACCAAACTCTCCAAGAAACAATAAATCGCACGCCCAACAAGTTGGTTCAGCATCCGCTCAATGAATGGCAAGGGATAATGATCCTTGCGGGGCATTATGTTCAATTGTCCATAGTTCATGAAAAACCACCAACCTGCGTCTGATCTTGTAGGAATCAACATATTATGAGGATTTGTCACCATTTCATGCGCTGCTTCATTTAATCTTCTTTGATGCTCCAAGAAAGGCAGTGCATCATCCTCCAAGATAATTTCGGGCTTAAATAGCTAGGGGTTTAGGTGTGGAGAAATTGGTTTCAATTCCAACACCGGTGGCTCCTCAATTGTTGGCTTTGTTGGTATAGTTTCCCGGTTTGCAAGAGTTTCTTGATTTGCAAGATCCAAAGACAATTTACTGAACTCACAAGATTCCATGACATGTAAAGCATCTATGCACTTCACTATACTTGCATCATCATTGACATCTCGATTTAGAAGCATAGCCTCAAGGGGATCCTCCACATTAATAATAGAACTTGTGTCATCCACTATCACAGATGTGACAATGTCCAAATGAGCACACCTTGGTGCTATTAGGTTGCCTCATGGATGTGCAAACAGGGAAGATGACCTTCTCGTCCCCAACATGGAAAGTCAATTCACCCGCTTCAACATCAATCAATGCCTTCCCCGTTGCTAGGAAAGGTCTCCCAATAATAATCGGGACTTCAAAGTCCACTTCACAATCCAAAATGACAAAGTTGTCCGGCAATATAAACTTGTCCACTCGGACAAGCACATCATCAATTATGCCCAAAGGTCGCTTTATCGATCGATCCGTCATTTGAAGTCTCATTGAGGTTGGCCTAGGTTTCCCAATTCCCAAGGTCTTGAAGACCGAATAAGGCATCAAATTTATGCTAGCCCCCAAATCGCAAATGGATTTGGCAAAATCCGCACTTCCGATAGTGCAAGGGATAGTAAAAGCTCCAGGGTCTTTAAGTTTTGGGGCCATAATGAGTCATTTTAATTGTTTCACACTCCATCAACCTCTTCTTAGTCACCAAATCCTTCATAAACTTTGCATACCCCGGAATTTGCTCGAGTGCCTCCACCAAAGGCACATTGATTGTAAGGCTCTTCATCATTTCAATGAACTTTTGGAATTGGTTGTCACTCTTTTGCTTGGCTAACCATTGAGGATAAGGCAGAGGTGGCCTAGGCAAAGGTTCCTTGGCTTTGGGCACCACCGGATCGGGCATGTCAATCACTTGCTCCCTAGACAGGTTCACGACATCTTGAGTTTCCAGCTCGGCCTCATCAATATCAATCCTCACATCATTGTTCTCATTGTGCTAAACCACATTCTCAACTACCAAAGGACCTACATCTTCTTGGGACCCAACATCATTATCAACAACTTGCTTCTCTTTCGAGGCATTCACATCACCGCCTCTCCCGCTTCTTGTTGTAACCGCCATCACATGATTGTTACCACCTTTCGGATTCACTACCGTATCACTTGGTAGGGCACCCTTAGTGCGAGTATTTAACGATTGAGAGATTTGGCCTATTTGCACCTCCAAATTCTGAATAGAGGTATTGTGGGAAGACAATTGAGCATCGGAGTCTTGGTTCTTCTTCATCATTTGCTCAAACATAATCTCGATTCGACCCATATCATTACCAGAAGAACTAGACCCTTGAGATTGAAATAGAGGCGGATTGTTCGGTTGTTGGTACATCTGGGGCCTTTAAAAACCTTGCCCCCGATTGCCTTGATTACCATTACTGTTCCTCCCGCCTTGGCCATTGTTGTTCCAATTGTTGTTGTTATTCCCATTCCAATTTCCTTGGTTTCCCGAATTGTTGTTCCCCCAATTACCGCCTTGATTGTTGTTGTTCCAATTACCACTACCTTGTTGATTGCCCCAATTTCCTTGGGGCCGCCATTTTTGGTTGGAACAGTTGCCTCGATTGCCTTGATAGTTATTGACATATTGGACCTCTTCGCTTTGATCATCACAACATTCATGTGAAAAGCCACCACCATCATCATATTGATCACAATTTCCTTGAGATTGTTACCCACTTTGCCTTATTTTAAACATATTCACTCCTTCCATGGCATTGACTTCGCGAGGATTTTGGACTTGTTGCAATTGAGCCTTCGCTAATTGATTCATAGTAGTAGCAAGCTCGGAAATAGCTTGACCATGATTATGCAACTCCTTGTGCAAATGGATGACCGTGGGGTCACCTTGGGGCACATTCGCTATACTTTTCCATGCCGAAGAAGTGTTGGCCATTTCATCCAAAATATCACAATCTTCATTGTATCGAAGCTTCATAAAGTTGCCTCCAGCCAATTGGTTCACAATGCATTGATTAGTGGTGTTGATGCCCCGATAAAAGGTTTGTTGAATCATCACTTCAGTCATGTCGTTATTAGGGAACTCTTTCACCATAGTTCTAAACCGTTCCCATATCTCATGCAAAAGTTCCGTTGGCTCTTGCTTGAATGCCAATATCTCATCTCGAAGTGCCTCCATATGCCCGGGTGAGAAAAACTTGGCAATACATTTATCCACCAACTCATCCCAAGTTGTGATGGAATGATTGGGGAGTCTCTCTAATCAATCCAATGCTTTCCCCCAAAGTGAGAACGGGAAAAGTATCAACCTATGAGCATCTTCGGACACATTCGTTTGCTTGCTCCCCCAACATGTATCTACGAACCCCTTGAGATGCTTGTAGGCATTTTGATCGAAGGCGCCTGTAAAATACCCTCTTTGCTCAAGCAAGGTCAACATTACATTTGTGATTTGAAAGTTCCCCGCCTGAATTCAGGGAGGAACGATGTCACTCACATACCCTTGATTTGGGAGGACTCTTGGAGCCACTCTTGGCGTTGGCGGAGGAGGGTCTGGGACATTGTTGTTGTCATTTGCATTGGCCTGGCGGCCTCTATGTTTAGCTTGAGGTAATGTAGGAACCTCATCTTGATCAAGATCATCTACCTCCTCCCCTGCAATCACATTGCCAAGAGGGTCATTAGCATTGAGATCCATTGGTACCTGAGTAATCGACACAAACAAAATAAGTAAACAAGAAGGAAAGAAGAACAAAACACAAAACTAACTAAACAGATAACCAAAATCGTTAGCTCCCCGGCAACGGCGCCAAAAAGTGATCATAGCCAACTCCACACTACTACAAAGTAGGAAGAGAGGGTTGCAATAGCTTTTACCCGATATGAAGGTCGGGATCGAATTCCTCAGAGAGCTAGAAATTGGAGCTGGGTGTCTGTCTAGAATAGAATTGCGTGTTTGTTTCAAATGTCACTTCCATACATTTTTGTGTTTTCAATTATAAACTACTATTATCAACTACTAATTGAAACTAGGTTATGCTACGAGATAATTGCTAACGTTGTATCTAATGGTTTAAAGGGCACTAGGATAGTGACTTTTGCCTAGGTGAGCAATTGACGGGTAAATTACTTCTAAGGCTCGATTGACATGATTGGGGAAATGTGTATAACCGTTGCACAATTTTACCCACTCTCACACCTTTCGGTAGAGAGAGTAATTTTGCCCAATTGACTCTCTCGAGACCAAATGGGTAGGCAAATTAGCTCAAGCAACTAGGTTTCAAGTCGGGTAATTACTCTCTCGAGGTTTAACCCTTTAATTCGGACAATCAAATCTCTTGAGTCCATCCCAATTCCTTGTTGGGTCAACTTTGGAGACTTAGGCTCTCTTTCTCAAGAAGAACCCAAATCAACTTAGCACAAACCAGTCTTTGCAACTACCAATTCATAAATTAAACCATAAAATTGACCCAAATACAAACACCCATAGTCAATCTAACCTTAAATCACAATGCCCATCAATTACCCACACTAGGGTTGAGCCACAACCCTAGCTAATGAGTTTAGCTACTCATGCTTTAACAAGAAAATAGAGAAATAGATGAAGAAAAAGACATAATAATTAATGACTAAAGCAAAATACAAGAATCTATAGTTAAATCTAAGCTAAGATGCCAAAAATGGCTACAAATAATGTTCTCACGAGTGCAACTGTGTTCTGGAATTAACTGATGACCTAAAAATGGTAAAATGTTCTATTTATACTAGGCTAAAAAAACTGGACAAAAATACCCCTGCAGGGTCAGTGCGGGCCGCACAAAATGGACCGCGGCCGCACTAGGCTCTTGGACTTCAAAATCTAGGCTCTCTAAACTTGGGCTCCGCAGACCGCGGTCGTGGAGGTCTCTAATGCGGTCCGCACAAGTATGATTGCGGACCGCGCAGCTTGAACCATGGCAAATGTTAGCTCTCTGAATCTCTCTTCTGCGGAGCGCACAAACTGGTAGTGCGGCCGCGAAGCCTTCACCACGGACCATGCTATGTGTACCGTGGCCATGTTTCCTAAAGCATGGTTTTGCCATCTCTCTAAATCTACCTAGTGCGGATCGCACAAAGTCGAATGCGGCCGAACTAGGCCTTTTTGCCCTCAGTTCTCCTTGTCTTTTGTGCTTGAGCAGGTTTCACCTCTTTTGAGACGAACTTTGAAATTTTCTCACTTTGTCGATCAAACCTGCAAACAAGCACACTTATGAGCCTTTTAAGACTATTTTTGTAACAATTTATAACCAAAGCGTAAGCAAGAAGGAGCATAAAACACTACAAAATCCCTAGTTATCACTAGGCATATCCAAAATGTTTCGAGATGCATTTGAATGCATGTATCATGTACATAATACTTCGGCTAACATTCACACCTTTTAAAACACTGAATATGATGACCACAAAAATGGGTTGATCTTAAGTTCCATCCATTTACATCATAGGCATAGCCGTAGAAAAATCATGCTATTTCAATTGGAAAGTCGTTCTCTCTCTCTCTCTCTCTCTCTCTCTCTCTCTCTCTCTCTCTCTTTCTCTCTCTCTCTCTCTCTCTATGGAAACATTCTATAAGAGAGGGAGAGAGATGTATGAGTCCAAATTTGGAAGACCACGACCGTCGACAAAGAGGACCAACAGCGAGGTCCTCGTTGCTCGGTGTCTTGCAAAGGAAAACAGACAGGAGGACAAAGATTGTACGACCCTTGCAATAGTGTAGCCCTAATAGGGGACATTAGGAATATTCCTTCGAATATTCCTCAGAATATGTCTTCCAGGGTTCACAAGGGGTTTATCCCTTATACATAGGGGGAAGAAAAACCAGAGTAGGTATGTAATATTCTCTTACAAAAAACAATTAGCATTTTTAAAATTCAAGAAAAATGAATTGAGGAACCTCATCCGTCTCATACATCTTATATAACTTGTGTTCTAGAGATTATTATTCTTAGCTAAGATTTACCCCATCATTTTTCTTTTATTGATTTATTCAAAAGGTTATAATATCTTTTGAGTCAAACAATTTGGCACCGTCTGTAGGGATTTTTATAGCCAAGATTTTAGTTTCATCTAGATCCTTGAAAGAGATAATCGCCTCTTCATAGCCTCGCAAAGGTCAGCAATGGCAGGAAAGGGAGAGGCAAGATTAAAAACAATAGTAGGTGTCACAAACAACCTTCTAGGATCCATCAATGAAGCCGATAGGGAAAATGATGAGAACATAAAGCCAAGTGCTACACTTGAGGGAGATATCATGTCCGCATGAAAGCGTGACTATCTCACGCGAGAAGGAAACCTCAACATCCGTAGCAGGAGAAGCACCACCAGCTGTGAAAAGGCTATTAGAGGAGTGGTTGACAAATACCTTGAGCAACATTACTCGACAAACCTACTCAAAGGAATGTCGGAGGCACAATACGCGCAGAAACCGTAACTATTGCCGATGAGCTGGAAACTCCACTCGCAGGTAACACTCACATTGTCGTTGATGTAGATAACGATGCACTCGCTTCCATCCTAAAGAAAATGGAAGATATGGAAAACGAGAGCAAAATACTCTGCGATCAGATGAAGGAGCATTAAGAAAGGGTCGATAAAATACTGGGCGCTCCGAAGTTGCTACCAAGACATGACACAGGCCGATTCGTCGAGCAACCGTATAGTGAAGGAGCAGCCCCCCACATTATTCCAAAAACATTCAAAATTCCGCCATACTTGGAATTATACGACTGCACCATAGATCCGGAAGATCACCTAATCCACTATGTCACTGCTGTAAAAGGCAACGATCTGTCGAAAGAACAGGTTCCCTCGATGCTATTCAAAAAATTCAGCGAAACTCCGATATGAGGAGCATTGACATGGTATTCCCAACTGCCAGCACGATCAATATCAACGTTTGAAGAAATGGTAGACAAATTCGTCACCACCCACGCGGGAGCAAAAAAGGTAGAAGCCAGGGTAAATGACATCTTCGCCGTTAGGCAGACGACATGCGAAGGACTACGGGATTTCCTACCCCGATTCAAAAGAGTAAGAATGCGCCTACCAAATGTATCAGAAGGAATGGCGATAGTAGCCTTCCAAAATGGGCTAAACAGAAGCGGGTGGAAAGCAACCAAAAAAACTGTTGAGTAGACTCATGAAATACCCTCCCGCCACATGGGAAGAAATCCATAACGCCTATTGTGCCGAAGTAAGATCATATGAGGATGAGTTGAATGGCCCACTCCAACGACTAACATCGGTCCAGACCGAAACAAGGAGAAAACGCCGCAACGATGGCCGAAGAGATCAACCATCTCGTTTCAATCGAGAAAGGAACTAGCCCTACATCCGAGCATCCATCCCGCCTCCTCTACGGCATGCAGATGTCGCACCTTGACACACCGCACTGCACCAAGATGAAAGAGATATGCCTCCATTGTTATCTGCTCATAAATTTTGCGTTTCTCCTTTAGAAATAGTGTACACACTGGAAAAGCTCGGTACAAAGGTGCAGCTGCTGCAAAATATGAAGTCAGATCCGAGCACCCAGAGATCAAATGTTCTGTGTGAATTCCATTAGGAAAGGGGACTCAAAACCGAAGACTGCATAGGTCTTCAACAAGAAGTGGTGAGAATGCTAAACCAGGGACACTTGAAAGAACTGCTAAGCGATCGAGGACGGGTTAACTTCGCTCGTGGATGTGATCAACCTCAAGGATCACTAAAACCACCTTTGCCAGCCCGTACCATACAAATAATCATTGGCGGTGGCAACGATGCAGTAATCAACCATGTGAAATTCACCACCACACACAAACTCAAGCGGACAGTCGCCCATGAACAGTATGACAACCGGAAGATAATATCATCTTCGATAAGTCGAATACCAACAATTTGTCTTTCCCTCACTATAATGCATTGGTTATAACTTTACGTATTGCTTATACCGATGTAAAAGGAATAATGGTGGACAATGGAAGTAGCGTGTGTATTATTCATCCACGGGTCCTCTTACAGATGAGACTCGAGGATAAGATAGTACCGCATTGTATAACACTAATGGGTTTTAACAATGCAGTAAAATGGACCTCGGGAGAAATAATGTTGCCCGTTCTGGCAGGATGAGTCACCCTGGAAATAATGTTCCATTTCATGAACTAAGAAACAACCTACAACGCTATCATAGGGCGCCCATGGATACATGCCATGCGAGCCATCCCGTAAAGTTCTACCAAGTAATCAAATTTCCCACCCCATGGGGAATATTTAGCATCTGGGGCGAGCAACGCACCACCCAAGAATGCTATCGAATCGCCCAAGATTGCACACACGCCCAACAACTGAAGGGGCCGAGTGCAGAAGCATAACAATCAGCCATATCGGGAACCAAACCCGATATACAGATAGAGGCCATCAAAGACCCAGATGTCATAGAAGCTTGCAAGGCAACCATAGAAGATCTCGATACCGTTAAGGTAAACAATATCGATAGCACGAAAAAAAATTATATCGGACACAATCTCTCAGGGCCAGGTAAATTTCTTGAGTTCTTAACTAACAGTGCTGATTTATGTGCCTTTTCCCACTCAAATATGCCAGGAATCTCGAAGGACTCGCCACACATGTCGATCCCCTTTACCTGCCAGTGCGGCAAATGAGGAGGAAGTTCAACGCCATAATTAATGATGCAGTCAGCGAAGAGGTTGATGAATTGCTCACTAACGACTCCATCCGAGAGTCAAAATATCCTCAGTGGGTCGCTAATGCGGTCATGGTAAAAAAAAGAACGGGAAGTGGCGGATGTGCGTCGATGTCACCGACCTAAAAAAAGCATGCTCAAAGGATTCTTTTCCATTGCCACGTATCGACCAACTCATCGATGCAGCGGTAGGGCAGGAACTATTGAGCTTCTTGGATGCCTATTTTAGGTACAACCAAATTCTAATGGCAGAAGAAGACCAAGAAAAGACTACCTTCATCACTTACCTAGGGACATACTGCTACAAAGTTGTGCCGTTCGGACTCAAAAATGCAGGGGCAGGGTATCAAAGGCTAGTCACCAAAATATTCAAAGAACAACTCAGAAAGACTATGGAGGTCTACATCGACGATATGTTGGTGAAGTTGAAAAGGAAGTAGGACCATATTGGTCATCTGAAAGAAGCCTTCGAAATATTGAGACGATATGGGATGAAATTGAATCCCAAAAAATACGCCTTTGGCGTAACCTTAGGAAAAATTTCTTGGCTTCTTGGTATCACAAAGGGGTATCGAGGTCAACCCGGATCAGATCAAGGCCATCAAAGTAATACCGGAGATATTAACCAGCAAAAAGCAGGTACAAAAATTGATAGAGCGAATAGCTGCCTTGTCGAGGTTCATCCCGCGGTCGTCGAACATGTGTCATAAGTTCTTTAATGTATTAAGGAAAGACAATAGGCTACAATGGACCACAGAATGTATTGACACCTTAAGAAAACTAAAAGTGTACCTGTCCTCACCACCATTACTCGTCAAAGCGGACCCGAGCGAATGCCTCCTAGTGTACCTAGCAGTCGTCGAAGTCGTGGTAAATGCGGTCCTGATATATGAAACAAAGGTACGCAATCTCCAATTTATTATATCAGCAAAACCCTAGTTGATGCCGAAACAATGTACCCCCACCTTGAGAAATTGGATATGGCACTTGTAATGACTTGACTGGTCGTTTTGAGCTCTAGCGCATCGTTCAGCAGTCTGAGGCTATGAGCAGTTTCATTTCAAGCATTATGACTTGTACGCATGGTCGGAATTCAATTTTGGGGAGTTGAGAGTTGATTTGAAAAGAGAATTCTCATTTAAGAAGCTTAAAGTTGAAGGAATTAACTAGGATTGGACTTTTGAGTAAACGACCTCAGAATTAGGATTCAAAGGTTCTAGCATGTTTGTATAATGATTTTGGACTTGGGTATATGTCTGGTTCAGGTTTTGGATAACCCAGTAGCGTTTTAACGCCTATTGTGGAAGTTAGCATTTTGGAAGAAATTTCATAAGTTTGGCTTGAAGTGCATTTTAGTGTTATCGATATCCGTTTGGGATTCCTAGTCTGAGAATAGCTCCGTATGGTAATTCTGGAGTTGGAGCGTGATCGGAAGTGAATTCTGAGGCCCGTAGGTCATTTTGGAGTCATTTGACTAAAGATAGAAATTTGAAGGTTTTTGAGAAGTTTGACTGGAAGTGGACTTTTTGTTATCGGGGTCAGAATCTGATTCTGAAAGTTGGAGTAGGTCCGTAATGTCGAATATGACTTGTCTGTAAAATTTGGGATCAATCAGACGTGATTTGATAGGTTTAAACATTGAAAATAGAAGTTTGAAATTTTAAAGTTCATTAAGCTTGAATCAGAGTGCGATTCATGGTTTTAGCATTGTTTGACGTGATTTGAGGCTTCAAGCAGGTTTGTATTATGACATGGGACTGAGGTGTGTGATTGGACGGGGTCCCGGGGGCCTCGGGTATGTTTCGGGTTGTATTGCGCTCTTATTTGATGTTTCAACGTCGTTTTCTTTTGGAATAAAGGGGTACCACATTAAGAAAATGAGATCCAAGTTCAGTTTGTATTGAACCATTAGATCCGTATAGTAATTATGGAGCCATAGCAAAAAGAATCATCGAATTTGAACATCGTATGAGGAAGTTATGCTCATTTTTGTGTCGGGAAAAACTGCTGCTTCTGGTATGGTCGCAATTGCGAACATATCCATCGCAATTGCGATGCCTAGTTCGCAATTGCGAACTTTTTGTCACAAGTGCGACCTTTTCCAGCCCTTCTTTGTTCGCAATTTCCAAGGCGTTCTTCTCTTTTGTGAGGGTTCGCAATTGTGAACCCTCGATCGCAAATGCGACATCTGCAGCTTGATTTTAGCTGTGTTACTCGAGTTTTTGCTTCATTTTTATCATATTTTGAACCCTATGTCCGAGAGTGGGCGATTTTGAGAGTGTATTTTCGTATCAAATCATTGGGTAAGTTCCTCTAACTAATTTTTAATTATATTTTGTGATTATACCTTAGATTTAACATCAAAATTCATGAGAATCTAAAGGAAAATTTTGGGTTTTAAAGAAAAACCTAAAAATTAAGATTTTTGGGTTTTGACCACGATTTTGAGCATGGAATTGAGAATAAATTATATATTTGAGTTCTTAAGGTCATGATTAAACTTTATCTTCAAAAATTTCAGAATCCGAGCACGTGGGCCCGAGGGCAATTTTGTCAACTTTTTGTTCGGTGTTAGGAATTATTATAAATTGGACTATAATGAGTAATTGAATATATATTAATGGTTTTATATAATTATTGGTTAGTTTTGGAGCATTTTTGCATCGATTTGAGTCTTTGAAAGGGCGTGGAATGCCGGTTATGGAACTTCAGAGCGAGGTGAATCACCTTTCTAGCCTTGTAAGAGGGAATTGCCCCCACAGGTGAATTAATTAGATATGTGCTCCTATTTGTGGGGGCTATGTACGCACGAGGTGATGAGAGTCCGTGCGTAGCTACTATTATGCTATTGTCCGAATAGCCTAGGACCCAAAAGCATGCTATACTTAGATTATTAAACTTACTGACATTTGATTTGCTTAAATCACATCGAGTTAGTAAATGAATTTCTAAAAAGATTAAACTTCATTTTCTTGAATTGTTAAAAGAGAATTAGATTTCCTTTGGATAAATGTTTTCCGATAAATTCTTAATTTGCTGTTTAAGCATGTATTTCTATGTGTACCTGCATTGCATGTAAGGTTCGCGAGCAGGATGATTGTTTGTTTAAATTTGACCGCATCGCATGTATGGTTTGCGAGCGGGGTAATAGATGCATCTATGGTTTGCTCCGTTCGACCCTCGGCAGTGCACGATTTATTTTCTATTGGAGCGGGCAGTACGCCTCGACATGATTTGCGTATGCTTGTATTGCTTGCCTTGAAACTTATTGAAGTTGTTATAGCCTCTTCCTGGCTTGAGAATAATTGTATAAATGACGAAAAGGAATTTGGAAATTTCCTATAAAAGGAAGAATTGTTTATTTGCTTCAACCTATCGAATTATAATCATGTTCATAAAAATCCACGATTTAACATATTATTGATATATCATTATTGGACCACTAGTAAGTGTTGAAGTCGACCATCTCGTCTCTACTTCTTCGATATTAGACGGGATACTCATTGAGTACACGTTGTTTTCGTACTCATACTACAGTTTTGTGCATTTTTGTTATACAGGTATATGTAACTCTAGTGGCCTACTGGGCGTAGCAGCATGGTTGATACGGAGACTTAGGTGAGTTGCACTTCTTGAGGCAGCCCGCAGCCAACAGAGTCTCTTTCAGTTATCTGTATTTATTTCCTGTCTAATATTGTATTTCGGACGGTTGTTGTGTTATATTATTTCTTAAAAATTGCTCATGCACTTGTGACATCGGGTTCTGGGATGATTATTGGGGTATCTTTTATTTACTTCCAAATACTCTTTTATCTACATTGCACAGATTGGTCTTTTACCAGTAAATTTAAAGGAAAATCTTGGTTTTTAAAATTGTTAAAATTTGAATCTAATTAAATATTTTAGTTATCTTGCCCGACAACGGTGTCCGGCGCCACCATGACCCTTAGTGGATTTTGGATTGTGACAACATGGTATCAGACACTAGGTTCCTAGGGTCTCATGAGTCATGAGCAAGTCTAGTAGAGTCTCGCGGATCGGTACGTAGACGTATGTACTTATCCTCGAGAGGCTGCAGGACTATTAGGAGTACTTCTCTTCTTGATTCCTCATCGTGCAATTTGATCCTTAGAGGCGTATGCCTTTAATTCATTCATACTCAATCTTACGTGACGCGAGCCGCTTGTTATAAATCGAGAATTGAAGAACTGTAATGGTACTACAGATGAAGTGCAGGGTGTTTCTTCCTGTATAGTGTCTGAGTTATTATTGTCGCCTTGTGAAAGGATATTCTATCGTTTCAGCTCAGTAGTGGTACTTCTGAGAGCTTTGAGGCTAGGCACAAGTTGCTATGATGCTATAAACGATGTTCCGCAGTATTGGTATGATGGTAGGATGTTTGCCTATGTGTCGGGACAATGAATGACTTGAAGGGAAGTTTACTCAGCGTGTGATTTAAAGATTTAGTATTTTACTTCCGGCGGGGAAAGGCAATCTGACTAAAAATGTGCAAATTTGCGATGATGGAGTAATGAGGCTTGGTATTTGCGAGCGTGGAGGAATTCTCATCTGTGATGAGGTGTTATTGTCCTTGTCGAATGTACTAAGCTCGCCGGTGTTATGACCTTCTACAATTCGCCTTTGGGGCAAGCTATTGGGAGATAGTATCGAAAATGCAGCTGTCAGATATCGCAGGGTGCAGTAGTTCGGGGATGAATCAGTGTTTCTAATGTCGACGGTATGAGAAAGATGATCTTCTGAAGGGTGTAAAGTTAGCAGCAATCGTGGGTTCTAGTGCCACGAAGATAGATTTTATTTAAGGCAACAACTGAGCAACAAAGGATGAGGATAGACATGTGGGAAGTGTCAGGTGGTGGCTAAAATTTCTAGAAGGCAAAGTGTAAGAAATAAAGGTCGAGTAGTCGATTAAGGGGATGAGTTCCGCCAAAGTGGGAGAGTGGCGGAGTTGCATATGGGCTTGCAGTGGGATGACCATGTACCTTAAGGAGAGTTTAGAGTGATTTGAGAATGTTAGTTATTGGTGATTGGGGTCTACGGATTTACTTTGAAGTATGGGCTATTATGCGACAGGAGAGTTGATATAACGGGAAGGAGCTGCTTGAATGAAGAAGGATACAATATAACTTTGAATTGGAAGAATATTGCCGCACATTTAATTGATGTCCATGAGGGGTGAATGGACTTGTGCAGCTGGAGAGTGAGCTCGGACTCAAGATGGGTTATTGATGTCATAGTGATTGTACACCGTGCAGCAATGTTGGAAGATGTCGGGGAGTGATTTCCATAGGTGGGTTATTCCCGTGAGCAGTTTAGCGGTCGCGTGGTTGGCGAGGCTTCTACGAAGAATTCTATTGGTTATACAGTAAAAGGATCAGTCATGCAAATGTTGTTGATGGTTCAGAGAATAAAAATGGGGTTTCTACAGTAAGATATCGAGAATTTTGGCGGTTGATTGCGCAAGGTTATGTCAATAAGAGATAAAGAATCCTGGTGAACTCCAGAGTTGTGTAATAGTGGCTTCGAGCTAAGAGGGAGAGCCCCACTGCCTATGATTGGGTTGCATGGTTAACTACTTGCAAAGTTTCTGGTTATTAGCATGTTGATGGGTTATTTCAGCCACGGGAAAAGAGCTTAGGTGGTAATTTGAGCAAAGGGATTGTTAAAGGTGTGCTATGGTTGGCCTTGTCTGCTTCTGTTCAGATTTGGAAAGGATTCAGGATTGTGCTTTGTATAAGTGCGGGTTCCAAGGGAAGTGATTTGGCCAGGCTCTTCACTAAGAGGGTATTCATGTGATAGAAGACTCATGGAGTTGATTATATTAGGGGCCAAGTCATAGCGGGTGGCTCTTAACAACGGTCCTAGTGAATTCAAAAGATAAGATGTGATGCCTAATAATTTCGAGCCTATAAGTACGGTTAAGAATCAAGCTTGATAGCAGCCTATGAGAAGAGGCACATAATGTTCTATGATGTTTTGACTTGCGATGTAGCAATTGGGAGGTACAAAATGATTCGTGGGATTTGATGCAGCATGGCCTCGTAATTCAAGGTCACTCGGGAATAGTACGGATGGAGGGTATTATGCGTTGAATGGAGTTATTAATATTTCTAAGGTAATCAAGGATAAATTGGAAGAAGATAGAATGGTTAACCCTGGTTGAATTGGCATATTGGTAGCAGCAATTAATTCCTTCAGCGAATTATGCAAGTGAATTGTGGCGGTACGTGTGAGGCTTGTCGACCGCCGTAATTGAAGTTATTCAGAGGTATTCCATTGTTACGACCTGTTATGTGTAGGCGGATCCCGAAAGGGTTATGGTGGCTTAGACTATTACTTAGAGATTTGCATATTCTACGGTTATGAGAATTCGCATGTGTGTTGCTATGGTTCTCCTGAAGCGAGTTAAGTGAAAAGCTTTTATGTGATGAAGTGTTAGCCTAATAGTGGTTCCGAAGCTATGATGAAAAGCGTGTTCTATCATATGTTGGCATGTTAGGTGCAGTGAGTGGTATGGAATTTGAAGTAAAGATCAAGGTAACAGCTTGGTGTGGACAAGGATGTCACGAGCTCGGATGAGCAGGAAAGGGGTTTCGATATTTAAGGTAAGTTGATATTGTCTTCAGTGTCACTTGAGATTGGTGTTTTGTGAAAAAGGCTTGGCATCCTGGTTAATGATTCTTGATCGTTTTTCAGCGTTAGTGTGGCCGGTGGTTTGGAGGTACGACCCAGTTATTTGTTATGGTAGGTTGTCAGAGTGTGTCCCACAGGAAGATTGTATAAGTGTGGCAGGTAGTCACTTGATGGATTAAAGACTTAAACCAAATATGAAGATTGTAATAATATCGTTGATTTGAGAATATATGCCTGGAGGGCACTCAGTTTATTAAGTTGTGGATTGTGAAGGATTTCTCCGGTTATGATGGATGTTCTTATGTGTTATGAGCGGAAGAGGAGATATTATGGACCTTTGAAAGGTAATTAGCCTAGTTTAGTGCGATAAGAATTGGCCGGAGGATGGTGGATGGATTCAAATGTGAATATGGGCTCTATATCAGGCCAAACGTGTTCATTTCAGTAATATGCTCCTTATGGAGGAGTAGTCAGGGTGTTATTTTGTTGTCAGATATTTCGTGTAGTGATACATTATGCCGTGTGAGTTGTGAGACTGCTTGAGAAATTGCTTATGTGTTGAGGATCCGTGTAAAAATGATGTTATACGAGAAAAATGGCTCTTGAGATTCAGATTGTATATCGCATATTTGTTGTGCTTGAGTTGTAGCTTATGGCACATATGTCTCCCCAGGGATGGTATTATGCACCTAGCGTGCTTGTGACCGGTACTCGGTATCTTACTGTAATGAGCAATTTAGCTCGATGTATATCTCCTTATGTGAGTTCTATGTGTGGATTCGGGTTGCACACCGCAACAGTGTGATGTTGAGCATAGTTCCCTATATATGTTTTTATGTGTTTCATTTCCTATTTTTCTGAGGAAAGCTCGTATTATCTGTGAGCCTGTGTCGTATGTACGATTCACGAGCAGGGTGTCTATTTAGTATGTTGCCCCCGTCGCATGTATGATTCGCGAGCGGGGTAATTGGATTTCCTTTTCAGAGCTCGTTTTCATTGTATCGTGTTCGAATTGGTAGCCTATTGGCACATTGTGGCATCATATGAGACTTTTGATTATGTCCGAGGTGGCTTATTGCCTGAGCAGTTCGTACTGGGTGAGACGAGATCATTGAATTCGAGATCAGTGCAATCTAAGTATATGAAGTATATCAAGGAGCTAAGACCATTGTTTGGTTCAGAATGAGGTGATAGTTCTTTCCAGGAGTGTAGCCCAATGAATTGGTTTTGGCAGTGGTTATGATTTATACACATCTCATACGTCGTGTCGATACTGTAAAAGTTAGAACAAGATCTATGTATGTCATGCGGTGCAATGGGAGCATCAAATTCGTGGAATTTTGACTAAATTGATCAGAGAATGTTATTGTGGTCCTATGAGTAAAATGGTGCAAGCTGTGAATTCAGCTAAGGTATGCAGTCACGTCTTGGTACTGCATGTAGTGATTGATATGATGAGCGTATGTTGGAAACATGCCTAGCATAGAACTCCAGATGTTGGAATTGGGCTCTAAGGCTTATTTGCTTGAATAAAGGAAATATCTTCAGAATTGATCGAGCTAATGTGCTCAACTTCATGGTGATAGCACGGGAAGTTGCATGAGGTGTTAAATAGTGATTTTAGACTACTTCAATGTAGTTCGAGGACAAACGTATGTTAAGTGGGAGAGAATGTAATGACCCGACCGGTCGTTTTGATCCCTAGCACGTCGTTCAGCAGTCTGAGGCCATGAGCAACTTCATTTCAGGCATTATGACTTGTACGCATGGTTGGAATTGAATTTTGGGGAGTTCAGAGTTGATTTGGAAAGATGATTCTCATTTTGGAAGCTTAAAGTTGAAGGAATTAACTAGGATTGGATTTTTTTAGTAAACGACCTCGGAATCAGGATTCGAAGGTTCCAACAGGTTTGTATAATAATTTTAGACTTGGGTGTATGTCCGGTTCGGGTTTCGGATAACCCAGGAGCGTTTTGACGCTTATTGTGGAAGTTAGCATTTTGGAAGAAATTTTATAAGCTTGACTTGAAGTGCATTTCAGTGTTATCGATGTCTGTTTGGGATTCCGAGTATGTGAATAGCTTCGTATGGTGATTCTGGAGTTAGGAGCGTGATCGGAAGTGAATTCGAAGGTCTGTAGGTCATTTTGTAGTCATTTGGCTAAAGATAGAAATTTGAAGGTTTTTGAGAAGTTTGACCGAAATTGGACATTTTGTTAACGGGGTCGGAATTCGATTCCGAAAGTTGAAGTAGGTCTGTAATGTCAAATATGACTTGTCTGCAAAATTTGGGGTCAATCAGGCGTGATTTGATAAGTTTAAACATTGAAAATAGAAGTTTGAAATTTTAAAGTTCATTAAGCTTGAATCAGAGTGCGATTAATGGTTTTAGCGCTGTTTGACGTGATTTGAGGCTTCAAGCAGGTTCGTGTTATGTTATGGGACTGAGGTGTGTGATTGGACGGGGTCCCGGAGGCCTCGGGTGTGTTTCGGGTTGTATTGCGCTCTTATTTGATGTTTCAACGTCATTTTATTTAGGAATAAAGGGGTACCACATTAATCAAATGAGATGCAAATTCAGTTTATATTGAACCATTATATCCGTATCGTAATTACGGGTCCATAGCAAAAAGAATCATCGAATTTGGACATCGTATGAGGAAGTTATGCTCATTTTTGTGTCAGAAAAAACTGCTGCTTCTGATATGGTTGCAAATGCGAACATATCCATTGCAATTGCGATGTCCAGTTCGCAATTGCGAACTTTTTGTTGCAAATGCGACCTTTTCCAGCCCTTCTTAGTTCACAATTTCGAAGGATTTCTTCGCTTTTGTGAGGGTTCGCAATTGCGAACCCTGGATCGCAAATGCGACATTTGCAGCTTTATTTTAGCTGTCTAACTCGAGTTTTTGCTTCATTTTTATCATATTTTGAACCCTAGGTCCGAGAGTGGGCGATTTTGAGAGTGGATTTTCGTATCAAATCATTGGGTAAGTTCCTCTAACTAATTTTTAATTATATTTTGTGAATATACCTTAGGTTTAACATCAAAGTTCATGAGAAAAGGAAAATTTGGGGTTTTAAAGAAAAACCTAAAAATACGATTTTGGGCATGGAATTGAGAATAAATTATATATTTGAGTTCGTAAGGTCATGGGTAAACTTTATCTTCGGAAGATTTCGGAATCCGGGCACGTGGTCCCGAAGGCAATTTTGTCAACTTTTCGTTCGGGGTTAGGAATTGTTATAAATTGGACTATAATGAGTAATTGAACATATATTAATGGGTTTATATAATTGTTGGCTAGTTTTGGAGCCTTTTTGCATCGATTTGAGTCTTCGAAAGGGCGTGGAATGCCGGTTATGGAACTTCAAAGCAAGGCGAGTATCATTTCTAACCTTGTAAGAGGGAATTGTCCCCATAGGTGAATTAATTGGATATGTGCTCCTATTTGTGGGGGCTACGTACGCACGAGGTGACGAGAGTCCGTGTGTAGCTACTATTATGCTATTGTCCGGGTAGCCTAGGACCCAAAAGCATGCTATACTTGGATTATTAAACTTACTGACATTTGATTTGCTTAAATCACATCGAGTTAGTAAATGAATTTCTAAAAATATTAAACTTCATTTTCTTGAATTGTTAAAAGAGAATTGGATTTCCTTTGGATAAATGTTCCCCGATAAATTCTTAATTTGCTCTTTGAGCATGTATTTTTATGTGTACCTGCGTCGCATGTAAGGTTCGCGAGAAGGATGATTGTTTGTTTAAATTTGACCGCATCGCATGTATGGTTCGCGAGTGGGGTAATAGATGCATGTATGATTCGCGCCATTTGACCCTCCGCAGTGCACAGTTTATTTTCTGTTGGAGCGGGCAATACGCCTCGGCATGATTTGCGCATGCTTGTATTGCTTGCCTTGAAACTTATTGAAGTTGTTATAGCCTCTTCCCGGCTTGAGAATAATTCTATAAATGATGAAAAGGAATTTGAAAATTTCCTATAAAAGGAAGAATTGTTTATTTGCTTCAACCTATCAAATTATAATCATGTTCATAAAAATCCACGATTTAACATATTATTGATATATCATTATTGGACCACTAGTAAGTGTCGAAGTCGACCATCTCGTCTCTACTTCTTCGAGATTAGACGGGATACTCATTGAGTATACGTTGTTTTCGTACTCATACTACACTTCTGTGCATTTTTGTTGCACATGTATATGTAACTCTAGTGGCCTACTGGGCGTAGCAACATGGTTAATATGGAAACTTAGGTGAGCTACACTTCTCGAGGCGACCCGCAACCAGCAGAGTCTCTTTCAGTTATCTGTATTTATTTCCTGTCCATTATTGTATTCCGGACGATTGTTGTATTATATTATTTCTTAAAAATTTCTCATTTACTTGTGACACCGGGTTCTGGGATGATTATTGGGGTATATTTTATTTACTTCAAAACACTCTTTTATCTACATTGCACATATTGGTCTTTTACCAGTAAATTTGAAGGAAAATCTTGGTTTTAAAAATTGTTAAAATTTGAATCTAATTAAGTATTTTAGTTGGCTTACCTGACAGCGGTGTCCAGCGCCACCACGACCCTTAGTGGGTTTTGGGTCGTGACAGCACTAGTCGTAGCTTCACGAAAGCTCAGACCATATTTTCAATGTCACCCCATAAAAATGGTGACAACCTTTCTCCTCAGGGGCATCCTACATAAACCCGAACTATCGGGTAGGTTGGCCAAATGGACCATAGTATTAAGCGAGCATGATATAACCTACCAACCGCGAACCGCTATAAAGTCACAAGTGCTCGCCGATTTCGTTGCCGACTTCAGTGCAGAAATATTGCCTGAAGTAGAGTAGGAAGCGCTCTGCACTTCCGCACATTCCGACCTCTGGGTTCTCTACTCCGATGGCGCATCTAATGCCTCAATATCAGGAATGGGACTCGTCCTCGAAGTCCCTACGGGTGAATTAATTTGCCAGTCCATACAGTGCCCCCAAAATGACTAACAACAAGGCTGGGTATGAAGCTGTGATTGCAGGATTAAAGTTAGCCCTCAAATATGGCGCTCGATGGCTCGCACTCCATTGCGACTCTCAACTCGTGGTGAATCAAGTCATTGGGACTTTCCAAATCAAAGAACAGCGATTACAAAGATACCAGTCAGAAATTCATAAACTGCTACCAAAATTTGACAAATGCCGCCTCGACCAGATACCTAGGGCGCAGAATATCGAAGCAGACGGTATTGCCAAGCTAGCAGCAGCCACCAGAAATAAAACAAGGACAACGTGGTCACCCTCCTCCACTCCTCAATAGACCAAGTCGAGGTACATTCTATAAACCTAACTTTGGACTGGCGCAACAGTATCGTAACATATTTGCAGGAAGGGACGCTCCTACAAGATAGGAAAAAAGCCAAAAAACTTCAAACACAATAAGCCAGATACAACCTCATGAACCATGATCTTTACAAAAAGGACGTTCGGCGGCCCCCTGGCCAAATGTCTTGGGCCAAATCAGGCAAAGCGAGTACTAGAAGAAGTACACAAGGGGCACTATGGTGCCCATACAGGAAATCGTGCCCTTGTTAGATGCCTCATCCGCGTAGGGTACTACTAGCCCACCATGAAAAAAGAGGTCGCAGATTACGTCAGAAAGTGTGAACAATGTCAAAAATACGCCCCTATGATACACCAAGTAGGAGAACTCTTACATTCTGTCATTTCGCCATGGCCATTCATAAAGTGAGGGATGGATATTGTCGGACTCCTCCCGGCAGGACGAGGTAAAGTATGTTTTCTTTTGATTTTAACTGACTATTTTTCTAAATGAGTGGAAGCAGGTGCATACACTCAAATACCTGAGCAAGAAGTTATCGCGTTCATATGGAAAAATATAATATGTCACTTCGGCATTCCCAAAGAAATCAGCTGTGACAACGGACCCCAATTCGTTGGAAGGAAAACAATCGAGTTTTTTGAGAAATGGCACATCAAACGAATACTCTCCACACCCTACCACCCCGCTGGCAATAGCCAAGCCGAATCATCCAACAAAACGATTTTGAATATACTAAAGAAGAAGCTCGAGGACGCCAAAGGGCTATGGCCCGAACTACTGCCAGAAGTACTATGGGCATATCGCACCACACCAAAAACTAGCATAGGCGTCCATATTCATTAGTCTACGGGACTAACGCGGTCATACTCATCGAAGTCGAGGAGCCCAGCCTAAGATACTCCAATGAAAGCGGACCAAGTAACGACAAAAGAAGGTTACAAAATCTGGATGAAGTCGAAGAGCGAAGATATATGACTCACGTGAGAATGGTAGCCCAAAAGCAACAAGCAGAAAGGTACTATAACAAGAAGGCCAAAATACGACCACTTAAGGTCGGAGACTACATCCTCAAAGCTAAAACCCATGCAGCGAAAGATTCCAATGAAGGAAAACTAGGAACAAACTGGGAAGGGCCATACAAAATCACGCCGCAGCAAACAAGGGAGCATTCGATTTAGAGACAATGGAAGGAAAGCTACTCCAAAATAATTGGAACATCTCCCATCTCAAACTTCCACTTCTGAAAAGAGGCGCCGCCTAAGTTGTACTCTTTTTCCCTCATTCGGATTTTGTCCCAATCGGGTTTTCTCGGTGAGATTTTTAATGAGGCAGCAAGGAAGATGCCTCGAAGCCTAAAGTATTATTCATTACCCTGCCCGTTGACAGAATCCCCAAGCCAAGTAATGAAGGGACTCGGTACAGATAGCCACTGTATTCATTGTATTCACAAAGTCGACATGTACTTTCTACATGAATATAATCAAATATCCAATGTACGAATGAAAATCGCAACGGCTAAAGCCATCGGCGAAAAACGAGTTCGGCTTCACTCGAACTATGACGGGATCCTACTTCGACACCAAATCGAAAGTAACATCCCAATGGATAAGACCATCAAGAGTTCGACTTCACTCGAACTATGACGGGATCCTAGTTCGATGCCAGATCGAAAGTAACATCCCAATGGCTAAGGCCATCGACGAAAAATGAGTTCAACTTCACTTGAACTACGACGGGATGTACTTCGACGCCAGATCAAAAGTAACATCCCAATGGCTAAGGCCATCGATAACAACCTAGTTCGACTTCATTCGAACTACGACGACATCCTACTTCGACACCAGATCTAAAGTAACATCCAAATGGCTAAGGCCATCGACAAAAGTACAAGTTCGACCTCACCCAAAGCAAAATCTGCCCAACAATTCGACAAACACTCGAGATACCATAAGTATTATAAAGATCACCACCAAAACGACAAAATAATTTCTTCATTACAGCAAAAATTACTAACGCCTATCTTTACAACGGGCTCAAGCATGCCCTTAAAAAAATCCTGAAACAAAAAGTAAATACAAACCAAAACTACATATCATCCACGGTTGGGTATGCATCCTCATACTAAGAGTCTGAGGCGAGGCGGTTTGCATCATCAGAGGTGATTTCATTCTCATCAGGTGTACGGGGGTTGTACCCACATGCCTCGCAAGTCGAACGAGCTTTGGCACGCATGCCCTGAAGTTACGCTTCAGATGCCCTACCTTCAGCATAAAGAGCCTTATACACATTGAGACGGGCCTCAACATGAACCCACAACTCGTATAAACGATGAGGCACGATCGGTTCGGCTGAGGTACGGGAAGTAGAAGGTTGCTGGTGTCGACTCGCATTCTCCATCCTCAGTAAAGACACTTTCTCAGTCAACACGTATAACTCTGCCTCCAACTCCTTAACACGACCCTCAAGCCCTGCCATCTTGAGCGTGAATGCCTCTTCTTCCTTAGCCCGCTCCGACCTACGGAACGACGGACATCTTCCAAAACTGCCGCTTCAAAAATAGTGACCGCCAGTCTATCAGCACTCACATTCAGCTCATTCTTAAGATTATCAATATTCGCTGACTTCATACTCAACTCAACGGTCAAACCAGCCCCCTTTGCATGCAGGTCAGTGTTCTCAGTCGTCACGCCCCTACTTAACTCTAGCTCGTCCTCCTTCATCTTAAGAGACACATCGAGTTTGCTATTAACAGCGATGGCTTTCACGAGGTCTTCGTCCTGCTCCCTTAACACCTCGACCTTGCGCACTAACTGGTCTTCCCTCTGCTTAAGCCCTTCACGAAACAATTGGAAGTCTGGGTCCTGAGTGTAGATGTCGGCTATCGCACGGTGCTTGGTGCGATATTGTTGATATTTGGAAGACATCTTCTCGTAGATGGCTGTTCTTTTTCTTTCCATGCACTCATGCTCAGTCTCCATGATGAGAGTCTTCCATAATGAGAAAAAGTTAAAAGAAAAGATAGGCAAAAAATAACGACAAAAACCCAACGGCAAGAAAGAAAAGAAAACTTCACCCACAAAGCCATGCCGGCAACGCTCCGAGACAACTCCACATCGCTTATTGTTCTGAGCACCTCATTTTGGGGGGAATCACATAAAAAGGATAAGGCAGAAGCCACCTGCTCATAGTTCGACGGCAAGTTATAATCCCCGGGGATAACTATATGGCGATCAGAGCCCTCCATCCTCACCTCTACATGAGTGTGGAGTTCTACAAATTCACGAATGTCCACCGGATTGACATCCAAATCTGAGCCCTCTCCCTCAACATATGGGCCATCTCCAATGTTGGACGACGTGCCACCTCTGCGGAGCACATAGAGCCATCTCCTAGGAGAGCCCCTTCCATTTGGGGAGACCTCCCCTCCAAGATAGCATCGGCCATAAAAGTGGGCACGGGTGCCGTCTGCGATGCACCCACTCTACTTATACAGTATCCACAGCCATACCCTTTACAAGCTTCACTCTCCTCTTCTTTCGCAGTAACGACTCGTCCCCATTAGAGGATTCATCCAAGAGGTGAGGGGTCGGTACAGAAGAGGCCTCCTCCCTCATGACCAAATCTTAAGAGGAACCTTCCATCTGAAGCGGCTGAGTACAACCCCCTCGAATGGATTTAGCTAAGGTAAACTGCATTTCCACAGCAGCGACGGCCTGTCGGAATGCAGGGACTAGGGACCTCTGCCTAGAAACTCCTCGACCTGTCATCACGAAAAATTGTATCAGTAGTTAATGCAATATAACCAACAAAGTGATGTGGGTGAAGATACTTACCAGATGAAACCTGCGGGCCATAACATTTCATGAAGGAGGGCCAATCTTGGGTCTCTACTGCATGGGGCAACAAACGAGCTACCCAATCCCTTATGCCAGCAATAGGGCGGGGTGGACACCCCATAGCTATAAATGAGAAGCAAACAAACTATAAGGAATGAAGAGGAGAAGAAAGAATAAAACAAGTAGCGAGACTTACGGGTCTCGTTCCACTGCTCTGGTAACCTAGCGGGATCGGAGGCAACGTGTTCAGTTTTGACAAAGAAGTATTTATGTCAAAACTTGTGACTTGCTCGTTCTTCAGTCCCTACTACCAGCCCCTTTGTTCCATGATGTCTCAAATACACCATAGTGCCCTTATGAAAGCTGGGCGAGAACAGGTACAAGAGGTGATGGATAGTCACCTCACACCCTGCCAGCTCCACATACTTTGTCAGTAGTAGAAGTACCTTAAGTGTGTATGGTGAGATTTGCACCAGGCAGACTTTACAGAATCTACAAAACTCTTCTGCCAACGGAGGGAGGGGAAAGGAATAACAGATCACGAAAGGGTACTCATAAAAAGCGCAGTACCCAGGTCTATGGACCTCCACGAAGTCCCTTCCCGCCGGAACCATATCGACATTGGCGGGGATACTATACTTTGTACGGAGAGCATCTATATGAGTTTGGTCCGTTTCGGACAACACTGGGGTAGGAGTAGGGGGAGGATCTTTGAGGAAGTCACTCTAAAATGAGGGGTGCCTCGACAGCAATTCCTCCATTGTGGGAAAGCTGCCCCCCTCTTCCACTATCATATCCTCACCGCCGGAGAAAAATGCCGTGGATAGCGGGTCAGCCTCAGAAACTCCATTGTGAGATTGATGTGTTCTAGGCATTGCTTTGGCAGGGAAGATGTTAGAGTAGCAGAGAAAGTTGTTGGTGAAGAATGAAAGAAAAAAAGCAGAAAATCGTAAGAACGAATGCAGGAAAGATGACAAAGGATAATCGGAAGTGAAATGGCTAAGAGTTTCTGAAAAAGCAAACCCTCCACCTATTTATAGGATAGGGTAGCGCCAGAATCGAAGCAAAAGGTTGTAGAGGAGCACCGAAATCAAAGCGACAAGCCATCAACCCGTATCTTAAGAATACGCATAATGATGACGCACGTGGAGGTGATGTCATTTTCCGATAAAATACTTTATCTGGTGTCTTGTTGAGCACGCTGACTTCCTATTATTGGCCAAGTTGTAATGCTTCGAAAGGCGAAATTTCTCTATAAGAGCGAGTGGTGTCCGCTTATCAAGGACGCACCAAGATGCAATCTCGACAAAGTGGAGGACTAACTGTATGGGTTCAAATTTGGACGACCATGACCGTCGACAAAGAGGACCAACGGCGAGGTCCTCTTTGCTCGGTGTCTTGTAAAGAAAAACAGACAGGCGGACAAAGATTGTACGACCCTTGCAGTAGTGTAGGCCCAATCGGGGGCATTAGGAATATTTCATAAAATATGTCTTTCAGGGTTCACAAGGGGTCTATCCCTTATATATAGGGGGAAGAAAAACCAGAGTAGGTGTGTAATATTCTCTTACAAAAAATAGTTAGCATCTTTAACATTCAAGAAAAACAAATTGAGGAAACTCATCCGTCGTATACATCTTACACATCTTGTATTATAGAGATTATTATTCTTAGCTAAAATTTATCCCATCATTTTTCTTTGATTGATTTATTCAAAAAAGTTATAATATTTTTTGAGTCAAACAAGAGAGTCTTCAGAAAAAGGGTTAAATATTTTGGGAAAATGAAGTTTGTCCATTTATTTTTAGGGGAATTTTCGTTCCTATACCATATAAGAAACTATATTACCAAATATGTTTATAGTTTGCATAGTACCCGCCATGCTAATAGTATTTCTACAAAATAAAGTTAATTCATTAAATAAGGAATCATTGTAGTTATAGGCTTCCTTATTTAGGCGCACTAATATTGGGGGATTAAATATTCTTCCAGATATTTTACAACGCAAATCACGTAACAAGTAAACGTCAATTTCAAACATCTCATCTTCTGCAGTTTTCTGCCTTTTGGCTTTGATTTCTTCACTACTACTACTTGGTGAAGATACATTCTCTTCCTCCTTTTTCCTCTTTTTAATTTTCAGAACTGACGCATACTCATCCATCAAATCTTGGTTTTCTTCACCAAAGATTTTCGCAATTGTATCATAAACCTCGTTATTCAAAAGTTCACTCTTTGTCAAAGCCTTGATGATCTTCAAGTGTGCACAAATAACATCTTGATTATCAGCGAATAGTTTCTCCAATTTATTTTGAAAAGTAATGCAAGATTTTGAAGCTTTGAATTCAAATTTGAGTTTTCAAAAATTATTATTTGTTTGGATTGGGTGTTGTTGAAAATAATTGGGAATACGATTTGGAGTTTATATCTCAATTTTGAGGGGTTTTGGTGAAGATTAGACTTGATTTTGGCTAAATTTCAGATTGAAACTCGAAGAAGAAGAAGACATGACATATATTATATTGCAGAAATTGTAGAAAAATTATATTCTATTGTTTATTTATTTTTTTTGTATTCATTTAACTATTGTATGAAAGTTGAAAAAAAAAACTTAGGATCATATCCGCTATGTATAACTGTTCGCGATTTCAATATGGAATTGAGTATCACCAATGAGAACATAGTTGCATGTTTGTGTTGTTATATTTTATATCAAATTATGGTTGTATATAAATGTCCTATACTTCTATAAATAAACTACATGTCAGAGTATATATATATCAGTATGGATTTCCACAATATCAACAAAATTTCTATATTTATTCTACAATAAAATTACATATTATTTGAAAAAATAATATGAAAATACAGAATTTTAATGTTCTAGAAATTATCTACAAAATTTCTACAAACTGTTCATAATAGAATTTATCTTTATTTTCATGAATGTTTGTCTGGAACACTAAAGTTACTTGATGTGCCAAAATCTCCCATTATAGAGGAATACAACTTATCTATAATTTTTTACAACTTTCACACATTATTTTCACCCAGTTAAATACAACTATAATAACATAAAACTTACATACAAAATTTATACAATATGTCTTTTGTATATTTTGTATCTGATTTATACATAATAAAAATAAATTTTATACAACAATTATATATTATACAAATTATCTACAATTTTACTAAGTTATATACAACTACAATATAATACCACTTAAATACAATTTTATACAATGTTGTTCAACTTTCATACGATAGTTAAATGAATAAAAGAAAAATAAATAAATAAACAACAGAATATAATTTTTCTACAATTTCTGCAATATAATATATATCATGTCTTCTTCTTCTCCTTCTTCGAGTATCAATCTGAAATTCAGCCAAAACCAAGTCTAATCTTCACCAAAACCTCTCAAAATTGATATATAAACTCCAAACCAATTATTTGCAACAACACCCAATCCAAACAAATAATGATTTTTGAAAATCCAAATTCGAATTCAAAGCTTTTTAATGGCTGTCAGTGGTGGAATTGCCGCTTTCTTTTTCTTTCCTCTTATATTACTGAAATTTGGGATTGAGAGATAGAGAGAGACGTAGAGATAATTCTCAATTCTTTGCAACAATATCCAATCCAAACAAACAATGTCATTTAAAAACCCAAATTCGGATTCAAAGCTTTTTAATGGTTGTCAATGATTGAGGGGTTACAGATTTTCGCTGATTTTAGAAGAGGAAATCGTGGGTGAATGAAGAGGAAATCATGGGGTGTGGTTTGATACGTGAGTGAGGTGGTGGGATTTGGAGAGAGAAACTTGGGGGAGTGAGAATATACGGTTGAGTAAAATTAAGAAACTAATTAATACCATTAAAATCCTAAAATGATACATAAATGATAATTAGGTATATAGAAGGTAATTATATTAAAAGTTAAGCATAAAGAATAATATAATTTACTATATGATATAAGAATGTAAAAATTCCTTATTTTTAAGCGGAACATATGTAAGAAATCACGAGTCCAATTTTCGTTTTTCAAAATTGTTACTATGGTAAGAACGCATTTTTTCCCCTACTAAAAGAAAATTAAACAAAAGGGACAACCAAAAAAAAAAGGAAAAAAAAAAAAGAGGAACAATTAAAGAAGATATGCTTCTACTGTCAACTCAGCTTATTTTTTTTTGTCTATATCGTCAATGTTCGGGCAAAGATGAGATGGTCCACTTAGCCAATTGTTGACGTTTAATACATTTTTCATGGTACATAAATGACAAGCGAAGCCAAAAATCACGTAGGAAGGAATCTATTGGGCCATACATTAATTGCTAAACTATTCAAAACGAATTTAGTGCGTGTGTTGACAGATCCATTATATATCACAATGGTCAAACCAAATAATGACCATATTGATAATTTGTAAAATTACGTATTAAAAAGGCTCTCATTAAACTAGTAGCAAGACTAGGATTGCGTTATGCAATTGAGTAATACGATTAGCCTTTTTGCTTGATATCAAGTTCGAGTAACATAACCATCAAGAAATTTGGTGAAATAAATAAATAAAAAATTTAAAATTAGAAATCTCAAGTTTGAGGCCTAAAAATTAAAAAATTTCTAATATAGAATGGTTCTCCTTATTAAAACTCTGCACATGTACGAATCAGAATTAATTGAAACCAGTAAAATACACAAAATGTGCACAACTTGAAACGAATACCTAGGGGCGGCCCAATGATATTTGTGGCATAAAGCCAAACTTTAATGAGAGGCCTAATCAATTTATTCTACTAATTTTTTTAGTTGATAATATTAGCTATCAATTTGGTCTTTCTTGATATAGTGTTGGTCTTAGGTTCGATTTTATTAATTTTAATTTTAATTTTATTTTTTAATTCGAGAAATATGTCAAAACTCTCAATTTCAGAATGACCGTTATGTTTTAATAATTTAAGCAATATTTTTATTTATTTAGCGATCTTAAATTTTTACCACTAAAGAGGAAGGCAAAAGAAAATTTCATATACTTTGAATTGTTCAGATTTGTTTTGAAGTCTAAAATGACTTGATTTTCAAATTCTAATAAGTAAATAATTTAAAAAGTAGTACACATAAATAAAAAACAAAATAAATTTTTAGATGAAAAATAATATTTAAAAAGTTACACTAACAAAACCAAATTCAAGAGGTTGATAAGTTGATGCCAAAAAGTTTTTTTTTTTTTTTTGCTTCAAATGCTTCCTGCAATACTTGAAAATATGAAGAGAAACAAAAAAGAATTTCAATTTATTTTGTTCTTGATCAGTTTTTAATCCTTGTTTTTGACAGAGGATGTTAAAAATTCAAATGGCTCTTGTCTCTTCTTGTTGGCAGAGAAAGAGAATTTTCTTAACTTGCATCTTAATATATGATGAGAAAGTGAAAGGTAAACAAAGTGAAAATATGGTTCACTTGTCAAAATAGTTGAAAAAGAAATTCATTTCCATATGGCAAAGATCTCCAAAAATTATTTCTTGTAGCCAAGAGACTATTCCTATTCCCTAAAATAATACTCAATCTTTGGAAGAATTACTAAACAAAAATTCTTTTCCATTTTCTTATAAAAAATTGTACTATTTCATTAGAAGTGCTCAAGTTTTTAAAGAAAATTTAATTCGTAAATTCTAAAAATGGGACCTTCATAATCGTGAGGCCTAAGGCCTTTGTTTTAGCTGCTTTATGCTAGAGCGGGCCCCGAACACTAACAAAGGAAGAATGTGTTGATTATGTAGGATGATCAATAATAATACATGAACTTTTAAGCAGAGGTTGCAATAGCAAATCAAGAAGTAATTTATCTTAGTATTTTTGAATTAGTGCCTTTTATTTTATCACGTACAAAAAATTATAAGTTTTACATAAATAATGTATGTATTGTATGTATTGGTAGTAAAACCAATCTTACAGTAGACCAAGAGAAAAAGAAAATTATAATAGACCAAACCCTTGATTGGTATATTAATTAACAATAAAGAATTTCATAAGAATAATCGAACATCTTATTAGAAATATAGCATTTTATGCAGAAATTATTTTTGTTACACAACAAATCAAGCTAGTCTTAATTCAAAATGGTACTAGTATTATGCTTCCTTGAAAAGAGGGGAAAAAAGGAGGAAAATTAACGGCAACATCATGCAGCGAAGGCATCTAGCATCTCAAGCTCCGACAATATCATGATGGTACACGGTATCCGTACCCGCAAACACGAAAGTGGAAAGAAAAAAAAAACAGAAGAGAGAGAAACAAGGAATTTAAGCTAGAGTTTGGAAATAACTTTAGTTGAAATTTGAAAAAATAATTTTTGAAATAGTTTTGAAAAATAAATTTTGAAAGTTAAAATTATATTTGGACATGTATTTTATTTGAAATTTTTTTGAAGTTTTGTGAGTGGGAGAACAAGAATCACCCAAAATCTACCCTAAACTAAATTTTGGGAACTTAAAAAATAATTTTAGAAAATTTTCAAAAGTAAATTATTAATCTATGAACAAATAATGTTTTTAAAAAAGATTTAAAAAACGTTACCAAAATATATGGCCAAACAGGGCCTAAGTTGCGCCATTTGATTAAGCATAGAATTTAAAAAAGAAAAAAAAGACTCCTGATTTGATCTTAGATAAATATATAGTATATTTGTATAACTATAAAATATCTCATTAAGGTATATATAAAAAATTTAAAATTAAATTAATTTTAAATAAAAAAATATGATAGTCTTTTTCGATAGATTAAAAAAGAAAATATGTCATATAAATTAAATTATAATATCCAATTTCAATATGCATTTTTTATAATTTACTCTGTCTCGTATTATCTTTTTGAATAATGTGAGCGCTTCAGCATTTTTTTTCATTTTCTCTATTATTATAAATAATTTTTTTCATATCCAATGAATATTAATACGTCATTTATTAAGGATAAAACAAAGATTACATAGTTTCCAAGTAAAATCTGTCATTATTTTTAAAACATACTAAAAAACATGTCACATAAAATGAGATAACATAGAGTATAGAGTAGCAAATTACCATTTAGTCCTTGCTAACGTAATGTGGTTATATAAAGGAATTATATATCCACAATAAGTTGTCAGAAATCGGGGCAGAGTTCAAACTTTGTATCAAATTTTGTATAAATTATTAATTTTAAAGTTAAATAACTTAAAAAATTGTATTTCAATCCGTAAGCTTTAAATTCCGATATTAAAAAAAAAAAAAGAAAAAGAGAATGAAATAAACGGCGAGGAAGCGGCGTTGCTGCAAAAAACTCCAAAGAAAGGGGACTGAGGACTGAGAGAAGTCAGAAAGGGATGCATTTGCAGAGTTTTGATTCCATTTCCATTGTCCATTTCCTCTCTCTCTCTCTCTCACACACACACACACAGCCCTCGTGACATCCGTCCTTCTCCACTTTCCCCCAATCACCAAGCATTTTATCATCCATATATTATTTGTGGCTTCTCGAATACGGTTTTCTTTTGTTTCACCGGCATTTTATTCTTTCAACTTTCTTCCTCACAAGCACCAGCTATTGCTTTCCGATCGGCGAAATTCACTGTAAGTTTAACGCGCATTTTGTGATTTCTCATTGTTTTCGCTAAGATGAAGCGACTGCTTCTCCGCTTCATTCCGTAGCCGTGATTTTGTGCGTGTGTGTGTGTTGTGTGTATGTATGTTGCTTTTTGTGCATTTGAAGTGTGTAATGAGGTGTTAAATCTGTTTGAAATGGATCGCGTTGATCAAAATCTCTGTGATTGATTTAGATAGCGGCTTTGCTCTATGTATGTGTATATATATTTGTTCTGCTTTGCGTGCATTCGTTACTAGAATTGCCGCCCAAATCTAAAAATAAAAATATAGGTTATTTGTTGGTGATGAACTTGTGAAAATGGATTGAGGTGATCATAATTTGTTGTGATTGATTGAGATGGTGTTATGTGCTGTTTTTGCTTTACTTTAATCTTTAATTTGCTTATTGTCAGTAAGATCCATTGGCATCAGTGATATCTGGCACGTCATAGCAAAAAATCTGTGTATTTTGCGTTTGGTCACTTAATAATTGAAAAGCTATCTAGAAGTAAATACTAGTACTAGTAATTAGATGTCAGTGTCAAAGGGAAAGATAAGAAATGATGGTACAGCGAACTGGAGCTTGCTCTATGTATTTCTCTCCGTATCTGTGTTTTAAATGATCTAAAATGTATTTGATCATTTAATTGTTGAAAAGCTATCTAGAAGGAAATAGTAATTACACGTCACTGTGAAAGGAAAAGAAAAAAAATGATGGTACAGTGAACTGGAGCTTGCTCTATGTATTTCTCTGTGTGTGTGTGTGTGTGTGTGTGTGTGTGTGTTCTAAATGATCTGAAATGGAATCAACTAATATTAATGTCCTCGGAATTCATAAGCTACTTTAGAGGTTTTGGGAAGTTTATGTGAATTGCTTGACCGTCTCATCTAAAAGCTTAAGTTGTTAAAGAAGGGGCATTTTAAATCAATTTATTTTAGGTCAGAATGAGTTTGTTAGGTTAAAAGCATAAATGTGGAAGGATTTTGTCAAGGTACATTGAAACTCCTTGCATTGCATTATTTTAGTATCATATGCCATTTCCCTTTTCTTCAAAAGTGTTGTCTATAGGTGCTGGTGTTCGGGATGATTTTCAAAGAGCGCTCGCCCTTCTGAATTGTATCACTTTACCAAAGAATGTCGTTGAGGGCCCACATGAATTTAGCAGAAAAAGTAGGTACATCTATTTAAATGGTTGCCAGTCCCTTCAGAAAGCTTGAAAGTTGATTCTTGAGCTGTACCTATGAAACTGATCCATTTTTGCTATTATAATCTCGAGGCATTTGTAAGCAAGTGTCTGTGTAACCTTTTAATATTAGTCGATTCCATTTTAGATCATTTAAAAAAGAAAACACAGATGTATTAGCTATTTGCAGTTCTCTTGTATGAAAGTTGGATATTGTGCTTCTTGCGGAGCACAGATAGTTGCTGTCTTTTTCTCTTGTTATCATTACTAACTACTAGGCAGAACTAACCTTCAGCATTCATTGTTGCAGGCATTTATCTGATAAAAATTAAAATTTCTCAGATGATTACGAACGAGCAAGATCCGGATGTTGTCCGATGGGGTCTCCAGTTGTTTGACAGTGATCCCTATTCTAACTATGCCTATAGTGGTGTCATACCCCAAAACAGTGTAGATTACTATCAGGACCATTACTTCAAGGATGATCATTTTAATGCGGGATCTAGCAATGAGGAAAATCACAACTTCAGTGCACAGCGCCTCCAGGAAGAACTGTCTCAACTTTCAGTCGCTGAACCTCTCTCAAATCTCCATCCAATGGTAGAACATACACAAACGCATTTTTATCCACAAGACTGGTTTAGTCAACCTATGGGACACTACATTATTGGTATTGGAAATGCTTGATATTTCCAATCTTATAGCTATAGCTCTTGGATTAATTTATTCTGACTATTCATACTATAATTTCCAGGAGAAGACAATTGTGATGAAGAAGAAACAAGTAATGGACCTTCCACTTCATGCTCTAGTCCGGGAGAAGAGTCATACACAGGGGGGGATTGGTCATATTCACTTGAATTGATGGATGAATACGATCTTGATGGTGAAGTAGGGAAAAGATTGAACCAGATGATTCCAATTCCCGTAAGTATTCCATGTTCATATGTGTAGTGAGTTAGACACTAAGGTTGTGAATTTGTCTACTTTCCTGGATCAACACAAGCATCTGAAAAATGTGCATTTATGTGCCAGAAGCAGTTGGAGACATGTCTTATTCTGGTTAATCTTCATTCTTTGTAAATGCTTGAGTAATATTCTTATTTATGTCTTCTAACTAGGAGTGGCAAACGGTCGGGTCGGGACAGGTCGGATATGGTTCGGGTCGAAAACGGGTAATGAAAAAACATATCAATTATCCGACCCGATCCATATTTAATACGGATAGAAAACGGGTCAACCGGCGGATAATATGGGTTACCCATATTATCCATGACTTCTTGTATATGATCACTTTTGGGAGAATTCTTAGTCTCCCTAACTTGAGGAACCCCCAATTTGAGGCTTTATAAATGTAAAAATTAGACCCATTATTTATCCATTGGTTATCCATTTTCTAAATGGATAATATGGTTCTTATCCGTATTTGACCCTTTTTTAGATGTAAAAGTTAGACCCATTGTATATGATCACTTTTGGGAGAATTCTTAGTCTCACTAACTTGAGGAACCCCCAATTTGAGCCTTTATAAATGTAAAAGTTAGACTCATTGTTTATCCATTGGTTACTCATTGGTTATCCATTTTCTAAATGGATAATGTGGTTCTTATCCATATTTGACCCGTTTTTAAAAAATTCATTATCCAATCCATTTTTTAGTGGATAATATGGGTGGCTAACTGTTTTCTTTGAACTATTTTGCCACCCCTACTTCTAACCTAGCTGTGTCTCTTGAAATCTTTGCCTTGATGCTCATGCAATTTCTATGCTTACTTTTGCAGCATATTCCCAGAATCAATGGTGAAATACCATCAATTGATGAGGCAACCTTAGATCATCAAAGACTTCTTGACAGGTACGTTATAATTTCTGTCATAAAAGATGTTAAAGTCCAGTCCAAAGATAAACATACCTTTTACAGTTACTGATCAACAAATTATATTATGGTAAAAACAAAAATATCATGTTGTTTTGCATCTTTTTAAAGGATTCGTCATGATTTCACCATCATTTCACATGTTTTTCTATTAATCAAAAAATTATGCCCTAATATTTAATGATAAAAATACTTCTTTGAACTGATAAGTTCTGTTTTCGAATTAAAGAATGCATGAAAAGATAATAATAGGAAAAAAAAAAACAAATACTCCTTTGCTGTGATGTTTTGCTCTCTTTTTCAACCGCAATTTTAGTATATTCTCTTCCATCATCACTATTATATTTTATAAGTCAAATTAGTATCTTAAACCCCGTTCCAGTTAAACACCTTCCCATAAAATGAAATTGAGAGAGTACATGTGAAGACTCTGTGAGTGTATTTCTTATTTGATTCTCTTCTGTGTCATTCTTTTGTTTAAGGTACTGAAGTTTGTGTATTTCTACAGATTACAAGTCTATGAACTAGTCGAATTTAAAGTTCAAGGGGATGGGAATTGTCAGGTTAGCTCTCTTATGTTCATACCCTCTTCTTTTCTAATTGAAAGTCACAACTTTTTTCTGGAACAACTATTTGAAGGAGAGTTGAGCACATTTATTATTTTGTCGATTCTGTAAAGGAGGGTAGCTTATTATTTTGAATTCTTTAGGCATAAGGAAGTAATAAATCAATTTAGTGAAGTTTGAAAGGGGTGTCTGTTGGTTTTTTTGTTTTAAATATTTGAGTTACGCAGTGTAGATAAGATAGATGGAACAACAAAATATTCAATTTTAGGAAACAAGACAGTATCTTGAGATTGTCTAGTAGGGGAACCAACCACCATTATGAAAATGGGAATAGCTTCTGTGTCGGAGTTACTAACTGCTACACCCAATTTTTGCAAGCTATGTAATGATAATATCATGTAAGCACATATTGTAAGATACACTATGGAAGCATGTAAGCACATATTGTAAGATACACTATGGAAGCAATAGATGCTGGAAGAAGACTACATTTAACATTTGCTTCAGAAGCTCTGCCCAAGAAAGCCATCTCATACAGTTTTAGGATGCTATGCAGTTGCACTATGGAATTTAAATTTTAGAAGTCGAAACTAAAAATAATTGTATTAGCTGTATGTGCCCTATGAAGTGGAAGGAGGAAGGGACCACTAGATTACAAGCCTTTATAGTGTTTCACCATTTCTTTCTGGGTCTGGCTTTTTTTTTAGTACTACATCATATATGAATCTCAAGTACACATATATTAAAAGAATCTCAGTTGGGCTTGAAGGCATATCTTCTTAATCAGGGTCTTATTCCCACCTAACTGTTTCATCTATTATGACACGACAAGCCATTTTAAATTCTGACTGGTATAACATGTATTCTTCTAGTTTCGTGCTTTGTCCGATCAATTTTACCGCACCCCTGAGCATCACAAATTTGTCAGACAGCAAGTTGTGAATCAGGTCAGTAAAGCTTTACTTCATAGTTCATAACATAAACAATCCCGTCTTATTATTCTTATACTTTGACAACGATATCTTTTGGATTATCAGCTCAAGTCATGCCCAGAGATGTACGATGGATATGTTCCCATGGCCTATCATGATTACCTGAAGAAGATGTCAAAGTATTTCTTCAACCTTTATTTTTGAATTGATATCTTTGCATGGATTGCTTGAAAGATGCTACTTTTATGTAAATGAAATCAGGGATGGGGAGTGGGGTGATCATGTAACTCTACAAGCAGCTTCAGATTCAGTAAGTTTCTGGTCTTTGCTCTCTTCTACACCATGGGCTCTTCTTTCTTTTTCATTTTCTTTTTTCTCTTTTTTTTTTGCCGTTGAGGGAGGATCGGAAGGGGGAAGGAGAGGCATTCTAAGCGTCTTTCTCTTTAAATATTGTGACATATCATATCCAAGAAAAAGAACTAGGGGGTGGAGCTGGTCAAAAAACTTGTAGCCAAAAATTAAAATAGCCAAGAACTGCAAATCCTCTTTAACACCGTTGACTCTTTCTTGTTTAACCAACAGCATGAGAATGATCATCAAATATCAGCTGAAAGTTACGAATGGTATCATTTCTATTCGCATGTTTGTGACCATCAAGCTAGAGTGCTGCGAGAAAGAGTTTGAATTCTATTAGTGCTCCACTACTGATGCTCAAACATAATATTTTAACACCATTATCTTTAGTGAATTCAATATTACGTTGTTAAAACTCGGTATTCAATTGCAGTTTTCTAGAAGAGTCAAGAAATTTGTAAAATCTGACTTTTCTCAACTATTCACTGCAGTATGGTGTAAAAATATTGGTGATAACATCTTTCAGAGATACCTGCTACATTGAGATACTTCCTACCATTCAAAAGTCTGAACGAGGTACAAGATGTATTCTTGTTCATAAAATTTGTTGTGTTCTTTATGATTGTTACTAGGTTTAGCTGCAGCTTTTAAACTTATTACTTATCATCTAAGTAATCCTATAAGTTCCACTAGTACTATTAAATTGTCAGTGTTGCATTGTCTACCATTACCCGTTGATTCCTCAGCCCAAAAAAAAGCTAATTATTTATTCATCATACATCTGCTTTTTCAATCCATATATATTATGTTGTCTACTCATACTATTGGATCCTACTTTGAAACTTCCCTAATTTCTCTAGGTGGAGCAACTATTCACATTGAGTCTATAAAATGGACAACGCATTGATTAGTTATCTTGACCTTAGCTCTAAATGTATCACCATATTAAATGTAGGAGTAATGGCTCTATCGGCTTCCGTGGTCTATGGATAAGTCAAGATCCTTGGACGTTTGCCTACAATAACAAAATAGTCTGTTTTCGCTAGGCTTTTTTCTTCTTGTTTTGGTTTGAAATATTAGTTTCAAGCACCTGTTGATGAAGAAGTGCATTTTCTCCTTTGGGCGGTGGGTGGGGTCATTTATCCCTTCGTGCAATTCGAAAGGAGATCATCCTTTTCCCTCTGGGATATACCAAACTATTCTGAGGGACCTTGTCATTATTACTTGGTCAAATATCATGAAAAGGAGTTCACGTGAGATTGGGTTTAGTTGTTGTTTCTCTTCAATTTTTAACAAAGTTGGGATGACTATTTTATATGAACTCGCATTGCTGCAGTTATCTTCTTGAGCTTTTGGGCCGAGGTTCACTACAACTCCATATATCCTGAACGAGGTGAGATCAAAATGTTATAATTTTGAGTTAATTATTTGCCTCGCAAGTCCACCTCATTTTCCACTTTTATCTGTCTTAACTCGTACACTTATTTCAATTTTCCAGTTGATAATTTATTTTGCCAATTTCCACTATTTTCCAGAATAGTCAAGTAGAGGACCATCAGAATTTGGTATAGCAAATATTGGATAACTAAGTGGCAATTGAAAGAGAAAAGGCTTCCACTAATATGAAGGAAAGTAAACAAGAGTTGGTTGTGTTGATTGACATAAAACAAAAATTATCCATTTGTTCACCAGTCACCACAGCCATCTTATATCAGATGATGTATTAGATGTTGTTCAATGTCATTTCAATCGCCTTCTTCTAGCCCTCGTTTGAAACCTGAATTTAACCAAGGAAAATGAATATACATTTTCATGGAAATTCTGTTCACGTGTTTGGGAGTGAAAAAAATATGAAGGAAAAGGAAAGGGGTAAAATGGTAGGACAACATGGTTATATTTGGAAGAAGGTGAAGAAATTGAACGAAGTTGATTCCACTTTTTGCTCTCTTCTTTTTTCTAGGATTTAGAGAGTTGTAAAGTTTGCTTCTTCTGCTTTTCACATCCACTTTACCCCAGTTAGTGCTCAATCCTTAGAGAGTTGTACCTGTACTTTTCTTCTTCCCTTCACCCAAATCAGTGTCCAAAACTTAGAGAGTTCTACTTTCTGACTTATTCTTTTTTTTTTTAAAGAAAAAGAGAGTTGTACTTTCTAGCTTCTTAGTACCTAAAGCTTACAGAGTTGTAATTTTACTTTTCTTCTCTTTTCTTTTCCACTTGCACACCTCACCCAATTGGTACCTAAAATGTAGAAAGTTGTACTCGCAATTTTCCTTCCCTTCACCCATTAGCACCTAAAGCTTAGAGGTTATACATTTGCCTTATTTATTTTTGTCCTCTTTCAATTTTCCGGTTTCTTCCTTCCTCTTTACCTCACCCAATTGATACACAAGAAGAAAATGTATCAAAGATCATGGTGAAAGTGGAGATGACATAAACAGGTAGAAGAATGGAAATTCAACAATGATATAAGTTGATAGTACATTAGTTCTTCTCTGTGTGCTTGTTCAGATGGCATTTCCTTACCTTTTTCCTTCTCCCCAGATGATCCAAACAAAATCAGGAAATCGTGTTCTAAAAATATATGTACTCCTTTATTTTAATGCTATAGTGTATCTTCTTGATACTCAGGGGCGGCTCAAGAACATTGGAGGCCTAAAGCCAAAGTTTGTTAAAAGGCTTTTTTATTAATCACCAATATTAAAAGGCCTTAAGCGTTAAAAAAATATCATATTAAGTAACCAAATTCATCTTTATAGTTGGCATATTTAAATTATGATAAAATAATTAAAAGCAATATAATACTATAGGTAAATATACAAAACAAATTCTAAATTTAAAGAAAAGATAGTACAAGTTAGAATAATCGAGCCTAATTCTAGATGTTGACAACTTGATATTAGAATAAAATTTCAATAGTTTTAACTTGTTTGCTGCAATGCAATGAAAAATGCAACTTTAATTTATTCATTGCCTTTCATTCGTGGTTTTTAGAAAATAGACAATTTAGGATGAAGAATGAGAATTTTAAATACAAGTTTTATTATGAGAAAGAAAAAATATTAATTAGAATATAAACTAATCATTAGTCACCATCAATCACATTGGCTAAGTATTCATCTTTTTGTTTTCTTTTATATAAGAATCTTATATATTTTTACCATGAATATTAATTTTTTCTAAAATATTATCATAAATTAATGTATTTTTACTATTAATTGAAAATAATGGGGCCTTAGAAAATTAGAATGCTTCAGTCGCTTGGCCCCTGAGCCGGCAGTGTAAATGATACTTTCTTATTAATAAAATTAACTTGCCATTATTAGAGCTATATATTCCTTTCTTTTCACATTGTTTTCCTTAACGGTGTAGGATCCAACTGGGTCTTAATGTAATCTTCATATTCCTGGATGTATCTGTGTTCTCTTGGGTCGTCGTGTAACAGCTGAAATTATTTGCTTCTGCCTTCCAGATATCACAGCTATTGAGATGAAAAGGAAGTACTTAGCCATTTCAGATGAACAATTAGAATCTCAAGATGGTTACAGTTGATAGACTGGTATTAGACACTTCACATATACTGTTCAAATTCTTGATATTTCAGTCTTAAAGTATTCTAAGACTTCTAATTTATTTATTCCATTGTTTAGCAGCTAACACATGATGTTTGCTACAATGCTTCTGCAAGTTACTGATAAACAGCTCTGTTTTGGGTGCTGCTCAGGGTGCAGCCAATTTTTTCATGACATTCTTTCCCTAGAGCAATCTGTGTTTTGGGGTTGAACTTGCACTCTTCATCTTTGCTAATCCAGCAACAAGTCTAATATTACTCTTCCTTCAGTATGTTTACCTTGAATAATCTGTGATGCATACTCAGATGCATCATTTCTTCTCTTCTTTTCTTAACCTTTAATAGCCAGATGTACAGGTGAGTATTTGATTTCTGAGACGTATCATATTTATCTGATCCAAGTTAATAGCGTTTATAACTATCTCCATTCCATTTCATTTTGGTGGTGGTTGTACGGATTGTGAATTTGATGTTACTTTGACTTATGTACCATCATAGAGGTAGTAGATGAAATATGGAGAAATAGTTGAAATTTTTTGGATAGATAAAACTTCCTAGCAAAGTTTAAAATTTGATGTTAAAGAAGTTGGATTTTGAAACTTGTGAAAAATGCATAGTATAATATTTTTTGTCAGATGGAGTTGAGTGCGTACTATGGTTTCCAAAGAAATGGTTGAAGTGGACCAATGAAGTCCCAATAGTTTGTTCTTTTGAAGTCGACCAATGAAGTCCTAATAATAAGGTTAGAAGTTCACTCTAAGAAGTATTATGCTTTTGAAAGAAAACATAGAAGTCTGTTATTTTCACTATTTGTTGCAGAAAAGGATTTCTCTGCGAAATCCTAATGCTTTACTCTTTGGGTAGCACGAAGCGGAGTAATTATTGATTTTCTTCCTCCCTTTTGATCAATATGTAAATTGTTGGTAAATGTTTCACTTAATTGCACTCTATAGAGACTCGAAGTACCTCACATGTTTTAACAATGAACAGCCAGTGTTACCATTGCAAACTTCCAAAAATGTACTAGGAGAATACAAAAGTCACGTGCTGAAATAAAAAAAAGGCACACAGACACACACACAAAAAAACATGCTCATGCACACAATCAGTCATTACTTAAAGTAGGTAAGAAAGAATAATCAAGGACTGTGAAGGGATTATATTAGTATGACTTAACATAGAAAGTGGGATATTATAACTGCAAAATTGACCCATGACTTTCAGGACCTACCAGCAGTGCAGGCTTTAAACATGTGCGCACTACTTAATGGTTACTACGCTCTATCTATAAGACTAAAATATCGGATATCCATGTGCATCACATTAGGGCCGTGCACGGATCGGATCGGATTTAGCACATTTTGGATTCGAATTTCGGATTTCGGATTTTAGAAAATACAATCCGAATCCGATCCGAAATATATCGGATTGGATTTCGGATCGTATTATTATGCCTCAAAGTTAAACTAATATGTATATTTTCTTTGTAAAAGAAGCAATACATTAAGAAAAATTCATGTTTATGCAATTATGAGAGTAATATGGTGCCAATATAGCTAAATCTAGCAATTGTAAATGTAATAACTTGGAAGTTGATGTAAAGGAAGTACTGACTATCCGAAATTAAAGCGTAGTATTTATACATGCCCTAATAATTTCGGATTTCGGATCGGATTAAAATATACCAATCCAAATTCGATCCAAAATCCGAAATTTTTAAAAACACAAAAAATCCGATCCAATCCGAAATCCAAAATTGAATGGATCAGTTCGGATTTTGGATATCCAATCCGAATGTACAACCCTACATCCCATGACTTGATTTTCTAATTATTTCGTTGGCATAATATGCTTCTTCTTTCATAATTGTGGACTTGTCCTTCTTCCACTCCAAAGTATCTGCCTTTTTCATCTCAGTCTCCTCGCGAAGCTGCTCAATCTTTTCGGCCTTCTGCTGAACCTGCAGGATCTAAGTGTTAGCCGCCAATATCAAATTGATATGTCAATGTAACGACCCGGCTGGTCATTTTTAGAATTTATGCCCCGATCCCCTATTTCTGCTTTTTTCGTGTTTATTTCTGCTATTTTTGAATTGTTGGGATGTTCGGTTTTGAATTTCGGAGAGTTTTGTCACACTTAGTCCCTAAATGAGAGCTTAAGTCTTGGAAATTTGATCGTAGTCGGAACATTATAAAGACGGCCCCGGAATGGAAATTCGATGGTTCCGTTAGCTTCGTTGAGTAATTTCGGGCTTAGGGGTGTGTTCGGATTGTGTTTGGAGGTTCGTAGCTAATTTAGGCTTGAAATGCCGAAGATGAACTTTTGAAGTCTTCGGTTTGATAGTGAGATTTTGATCCGAGGGTTGGAATGGAATTATGGAAATTGGAGTAGCTCCGTAGTGTTGAATGTGACGTGTGTTGCAAAATTTCAGGTCATTCGGATGAGGTTTCATAGACTTTTTGATCGAAAGCCTATTTTGAGAAACTTGAAGTTCTTAGGCTTGAATCCATGGTTAATTTGAGGTTTCGATGTTGTTTTAGGTGTTTTAAGGATTAGTACAAATTTGGACAGTGGTATTAGACTTGTTGTGCCTTTGCTTGAGGTCCCGGGGGCCTCGGGATGATTTCAGGTGGTTGACGGAGAAAATTTGGGGTTTAAGTTGCAGCTTCAGCTGCTGGTTCTGTCATAACCGCACCTGTGGTTTGGGTTCCGCAAGTGCGGCGCTGCAGAAGCGACTCAGTGGTCGCAGAAGCAGTCTTGAGGCAAAAGGGAGTCGACCGCACCTGACCGCAGAAGCGGCACCGCATCTGCGATGATGTAGTCGTAGGTGCAGAAAGTCCTCCTTTAATGAAATGTCGCAGATGCGGGACCGTAGAAGCAGTCCCAGGGCCGAAGATGCGGTAATCACTGAGCAGAACATATAAGTCCCAGCCTTCGCGAAATTTAGCTATTTTTCATCTTTTTCAAATGGAAAGAAGCTTGGGAAGCACTTTTCAAGAGGGATTTTCAGAGGAGTTCATTGGGGTAAGGTCTTTGGTCCCTAAACTCGTTATTGGAATGATTTTTATCTATTTAAGCATGAAAAATTAAGGAAAATCAGCCTTTGAGTGATAATTTGAGGAACCATTTGAGGTTTGATTTTGGTAATTTTGGTATGCATAAACTCATGAGAGTGTGAGGATTCTGGAAATATAAATATCACCCAATTTCGAGATGTGGGCCCGAGGGGCATTTTGGTTATTTACTTAATTTTACGTATTAGCTTAGAAATTAATTGTAGAATCAGTTACTTAAAGTGTTATTTACATTATAAAATTTAATTGAATAGATTTGGGCCATTTGGAGTCGAATACCCGTGGCAAGAACGTGATTTCGGGTTGACAATTGAGCCGGTTCGAGGTAAGTGGCTTGTCTAACCTTGTGTGGGGGACCTTTCCCCTTAGGATTGATATTGTGATAATTGAAATGTCTTGTACGTGAGGTGACGAGTGAATACTTGTGCTAATTGTTGGAAATCCGATTTTTCATTAAAAATAAACTTAAATTGTGTTCTTCCTTTTCTTGTTTACGCTATTTGGAAATTAAGCCTGCTGTTTCTAGAAAAGCATGTCTAATTGACTAAATTGCTCTAATTGCTTTAACTGCCTTAATTGTATTACGTGAAGCATGCTAGGTTAGAATTATCTGGTTTACTTTGGTATGAATTGATTGAATTGAGTTCTTGTTGATGCTGTGTATTTACTTTGGGACTACGCGACGGTATCCCGGAAGCTCCCCTGTATGTTTACTTTGGGACTACGGAATTGCATTCCCGGATATCCCCCTGCATTTTCACATTGGAACTACGGGATTGTACCTGGTAGATTCCCCAGTACTAAGTATTATATTTGGGACTACGAATGTGGTATTTCGGTAGATCCCCGAGCATTCATGAGTTGGACTACGGGACTGCACCTGGGAGATCCACTGGATATTTACATTTGGGGACTACAGGACGGTATCCTGGGAGATCCCCCGACTGTTACTTCTGCATTGAGCTGTACTGGTTTTGCTGTGATTCTTGTTTCTGTTTCAGTTGTCGTTATTCTCTATGTCCTGTGATACTTTCATTGCTGCACTTATTTATACTGTTCTTGTTTACGCTGTTGAATTTTTATATTCTATTTAACCTCAGTAGGGCCCTGACCTTCCTCGTCACTACTTAACCGAGGATAAGCTTGGCACTTACTAAGTACCGTTGTGGTGTACTCATGCCCTTCCTGCGCATTTTTTCATGTGTAGATCCAGGTACTTCGACTTAGTCCTATCACCCCTGAGGCGAGGCGATTGCTATAATAACTTCGAGGTATATCGGCCACGTCCGCAGACCGAAGAGTCTCTTTCTATTTTTGCTGTTTAGTATTCGACCCTTCTGTATTTTAGTTCTTGTTAGACATTCTGGAGTTAGAGCTATGCAATATTTCTTAGCTTATGATTCATGGGTTTCCGGTTCTTGGATTTATGTGTTGGTTTTTGAGAGTTAAATATTGTGTATGCCGAGCGACACATTTAAACGATGTTTTTCTCTTTATTCCTGTTTTAAATTGTTTTACTTCGGCAAATTTGATTTCCTTACGCAAATTAGGCTTACCTAGTCGTAGAGAATAGGTGCCGTCATGATGGTTCACAGAGGGCGAACCAAGGTCGTGACAAGGTCGTATCAGAGCTCTAAGTTCATAGGAGTCATGATTCACATGTCGGTTTATTAGAGTCTCACTGATCGGTACACAGACGTCTGTGCTTATCTACGAGAGGCTATGTAATTGTTAGGAAAAAATTTCCACTTTGTTTGATTTCCTTGTCGTACGAGATTTTTGATATCACAATTCTAAACTTCTGTCTTCTATTCTCTCATAGATGGTGAGGACACATGCTACTCGAGATGACCATGCACCAGCGCCCCCTACTGGAGCCGTCAGAGGCCGGGGCCGAGGTAGAGGTCGAGGACGCGCTTGTGGTGCAGCCTGAGCACCCGCGCGAGCTTCTGCCGAAGTACCACCAGTAGTACCAGCCGGAGTCCAGACCCCTGATGCGTCTGCCACTACTACTTTAGCACTAAGAGACTTTGGCACAGTTTATGACTATGTACACCACTCTAGCTCAGGCAGGGTTGCTTCCCCTTGCTGCAGCTACATCCCATGCCGGGGGAGGAGCACAGACTCCTGCCGCCCGCACTCCTGAGCAAGGAGTGCATATTGATCAGGTTCTAGAGGCTATTCTTGTACAACCGGTAGCCCCAGCTCAGCCCGGGGAGAGGGCAGTAGCTTTAGAGGAGGAGCAGAAGAGGCTCTAGAGGTTCAAAAAGTATCAGCCTCCGACTTTTAGCGGACTAGCCTCAGAGGATGCCCTTGGATTTCTTGAGGAGTGCTACTGTATCCTCCGTACTATGGGCATATCAGGATCGAGCGGGGTTTCTTTCACTACCTTCCAGCTTCGAGGAGCCGCCTATCAGTGGTGGCGTGCTTATGAGTTAGACAGTTCGGATAAGGCAGCTTCCCTAACTTGGGCTCAATTTTCAGATATGTTCACGAGGGAGTATGTCCCCCAGAGTCTTAGGGACTCCTGGCACGTGAAGTTTGAGCATTTGCGCCAGGGTACTATGACTGTCTCGGAGTATGCTGTCTGTTACACTGACTTGGCTAGACATGCACCCGCTTTGGTCTCTATGGTTTGCGAGAAGGTTCGCCGGTTTATTGACGGGCTTATTCCCAGCATCGGATCTAGCATGAATCGTGAGTTAGAGATGGATATATCTTATCAGCAGGTGGTGAGTATTGCTAGGAGGATTGAGGGTATGTATGTTAGGGACAGAGAGGAGAAGGAGGCCAAGAGGTCTTGAGAGTCAGGCCATTATTCCGGTGCCCGTGCCCCAGCTGCAGGTCGTCATGGTAGGGGTCATATGAGTCGCCCCGTTCATTTAGCTCTTCCAGCAGCCAGTGGTATTCCAACCCCACCTAGGCCTCAAGAGCCTTATTATGCACCTCCAGTATCTAGTGCGCCTCCTGCACGGGGTGCTTCCAGTGGTCAGTCCAGCAGACCTGGCCCGAGCCAGTCACAACCGACACGTCCTCCTAGAGCTTGTTTTGAGTGTGTTGATACGCGCCATATGGTGAGGGATTTCTCCAGACTTAAGAGGGGTGCGCCTCTACAGACTCCTCAGCCACAGCATGCCCCGCAAAGTTCTCAAGCTATGATCCCAGCCTTAGTTGCCACCTCACCGGCGCAGCCAGCTAGAGATGGAGTCCGGGGTGGTAGAGGTCGCCCTCGAGGGGGAGGACAGGCCAGATACTATGCTCTACTTGCCCCTACCGAGGCTGTCGCCTCCGATTCTGTCATCACAGGTACTATCTTGCTCTGTCACAGAGATGCATCGGTTCTATTCGATCCGTGCTCCACTTATTCTTATGTGTCTTCTTATTTTGCTCCGCATTTGGGTGTATCTCGAGATTCTTTGAGTTCCCCAGTTTATGTTTCTACTCATGTGGGAGACTCTCTTATTGTGGACTGCGTTTATCGTTCATGTTTGGTTGTTCTTAGTGGTTTCGAGACCAGAGCCAATTTATTATTACTCGGTATGGTTGATTTTGATATTATCTTGGGCATGGAATGGTTGTCACCCCATTATGTTGTTCTTGATTGTCACGCCAAAATCGTGATACTAGCCATGCCAGGTGCACTGCGTATTGAGTGGAATGGTGCTTTAGGTCACACTCCCAGTAGAGTTATGTCTTTCCTTAAGGCTCAGTGTATGGTTAAGAAAGGTTGTGATGCGTATCTAGCTTATGTGAGAGATTTTAGTATGGATACTCCTTCTGTTAATTCAGTTCCAGTAGTACGGGATTTCCTTGATGTGTTTCCAGCTGAACTTTTGGGCATGCCGCCCGATAGAGATATTAATTTTGGCATTGATTTGTTGCCGGGCACTCAGCTCATTTCTTTCCCTCCGTACCGTATGGCTCCTCCTGAGTTGAAGGAGTTAAATGAGCAGTTGCAGGAATTACTTGATAAGGGTTTCATTCGGCCTAGTGTATCACCATGGGGTGCTCTTGTCTTATTTTTGAAGAAGAAGGATGGTTCTATGCGTATGTGTATTGATTATCGCTAGTTGAACAAGGTTACAGTGAAGAACCGTTATCCTTTGCCTCGTATTGATGACCTGTTTGATTAGCTATAGGGTGCTTGTGTGTTTTCTAAGATTAACTTGCATTCAGGCTATCATCAGTTGAAGATTCGGGAGCCAGATATCCCAAAGACTGCCTTCAGGACTCGGTATGGTCATTACGAGTTCCTTGTTATGTCATTTGGACTGACTAATGCGCCAACAGCCTTCATGCACCTGATGCACAGTATTTTCCAACCATATCTTGATTCCTTCGTGATTATTTTTATTGATGACATCCTGGTATACTCCCGGAGTCGGGAGGATCATGAGCAGCACCTGAGAACAGTGCTCTAGTCCTTGAGAGGAAAAAAACTAGATGCTAAGTTTTCAAAATATGAGTTTTGGTTGGATTCCGTGGCGTTCTTGGGTCACGTGGTCTCGAGAGAGGGTATTCAGGTGGATCCGAAGAAAGTAGAGGTCGTGCAGAGTTAGCCCAGACCATCCTCAGCTACAGAGATCCGTAGTTTCCTTGGCTTGGCGGGTTATTACCATCGATTTATTCAGGGGTTTTCATCTATTGCAGCACCTATGACCAGGCTGACCCAGAAGGGTGCTCCATTCTAGTGGATGGAAGAGTGCGAGGAGAGATTTCAGAAGCTCAAGATAGCTTTGACTACAGCCCCAATTTTGATATTGCCTACCGGTTCAGGGTCTTATATTGTCTATTGTGATGCCTCGAGAGTTGGCCTTGGAGCGGTATTGATGCAGGACGGTAGTGTGATTGCCTACGCGTCCAGACAGTTAAAGATACATGAGAAGAATTATCCTATCCATGATCTTGAGTTAGCTGCCATTGTTCATGCCTTGAAGATCTGGAGCCATTATTTGTACGGCGTGCCTTGTGAGATATATACTGATCACTGGAGTTTGCAACATTTGTTCAAGCATAAGGACCTTAATTTGCATTAGAGGAGATGGCTAGAGCTGCTGAAGGATTATGACATCACTATCTTGTATCACCCGGGCAAGGCCAATGTGGTAGCCGATGTTTTGAGCCACCTGGCAGAGAGTTTGGGGAGTTTGACTTATTTACCAGCAGCAGAGAGGCCTATGGCGATGGATGTTCAGGCCTTAGCCAGCCAGTTTGTGAGATTGGATCTTTCGGAGCCCAGTTGGGTCCTAGCTTGTGTGGTCTCTCGGTCTTCCTTGTTTGATCATATCCGGGAGCGTCAGTTTGATGGCCCTCATTTGCTTGTCCTTAAGGACAAAGTGTTGTATGGCGATGCTCGAGATGTGACTATTGGTGATGATGGAGTATTGAGGATGCATGGTCGAGTTTGTGTACCCAATGTTGATAGGCTTCGGGAGTTGATTCTAGAGGAGGCCCGTAGTTCGCGATATTCTATTCATCCGGGTGCCGCGAAGATGTATCAGGATTTGAGGCAGCACTACTGGTAGAGGCGAATGAAGAAATATATAGTTGAGTTTGTAGCTCGGTGCCTTAATTGCCAGGAGGTGAAGTATGAGCACCAGATACCGGGTGGATTGCTTCAGTAGATAGAGATTCTGGAGTGGAAGTGGGAGCGGATCACCATGGACTTCATATCTGGGCTACCACGAACTTTGAAGAAGTTCGATGCCATTTAGGTTATTGTGGATCGGCTGACCAAGTCCGCGCATTTTATCCTTATATGTACAACATATTCTTCGGAGCGGCTGGTAGAGATTTATAACCGGGAGATTATCCGTCTGCATAGTATTCCAGTTTCTATCATTTCAGATAGAGGTACTCAGTTCACATCATGATTCTGGAGCCGTACAGCAGGAGTTAGGTACTCAGGTGGAGTTGATCACACCATTTCACCCTCAGACGGATGGATAATCCGAGCGCACTATTCAGATTCTTGAGGATATGCTCCGTGCGTGTGTGATTGAGTTTGGGGGCTCTTGGGATCAGTTCTTTCCAATGGCAGAGTTTGCCTACAACAACAGCTATCATTCCAGCATTCAGATGGCATCGTACGAGGCTTTATATGGTAGGCGTATAGATCTCCGGTGGGTTGGTTCGATCCAGGTGAGGCTAGATTATTGGGCACAAACTTGGTTCAGGATGCTTTGGAGAGAGTCAAGGTGATTTAGGATAGACTCCGTACAGCCCAGTCTATACAGAAGAGTTACGCGAAACGGAAGGTTCGTGATGTTTCTTACATGGTTGGAAAGCGGGTTATGCTTCGGGTTTCACCTATGAAGGGCGCTATGAGATTTGGGAAGAAAGGGAGGTTGAGTCCGAGGTTTATTAGCCCTTTTGAGATATTGAGGCGTGTTGGGGAGGTTGCTTACGAGCTTGCCTTACCTCCCAGCTTGACAGGAGTTCATCTGGTATTTCATGTTTTGATGCTTCGTAGGTATCACGGTGACCCGTCGCACGTGTTGGATTTCAGCTTAGTCTAGTTGGAAAAGGATCTATCTTATGTTGAGGAGCCAGTGGTAATATTGGACATGCAGGTTAGAAAGCTGAGGTCAAAGAACATTGCATCAGTGAAGGTTCACTGGCAGGGTCAGCCGGTCGAGGAGGCGACCTGGGAGACCGAGCAGGATATGCGCAGTCGTTACCCTCATCTTTTCACTACTTAAGGTATGTCTTTGTGCTCGTTCGAGGACGAACGAATGTTTAAGTGTGGGAGGATGTAACGACCCGGCCGGTTATTTTTAGAATTTATGCCCCGTTCCCTATTTCTAATTTTTCCCGTGTTTATTTCTACTATCTCTGGATTGCCGGGATGTTCGGTTTTGAATTTCAGAGAGTTTTGAGATACTTAGTCCCTAAATGAGAGCTTGACTTTTAAAAATTTGGTCGTAGTCGGAACAGTGTAAAGACGGCCTCGGAATAGAAATCTGATGGTTCCGTTAGCTCCGTTAGGTGATTTCGGGCTTAGGGGCGTGTTCGGATTGTATTTTGGAGGTCCGTAGCTAATTTAGGCTTGAAATGTCGAAAGATGGATTTTTGAAGTCTCCAGTTCGATAGTGAGATTTTGATCTGAGGGTCGGAATGGAATTCCAGAAATTGGTGTAGCTCCGTAGTGTTAAATATGACGTGTGTGCAAAATTCCAGGTAATTCGGACGAGGTTTGATATACTTTTTGATCGAAAGCGTATTTTGAGAAATTTGGAGTTCTTAGGCTTGAATCCATGGTTAATTTGAGGTTTCGATGTTGTTTTAGGTGTTTTGAGGTTTGGTACAAGTTTGGACAGTGGTGTTAGACTTGTTGGTGCCTTTGGTTGAGGTCCCGGGGGCCTCAGGATGTTTTCGGGTGGTTGACTAAGGAAATTTGGAGTTTAAGTTGCAGCTTCAGCTGCTGGTTCTGTCATAACTGCACCTGCAGTTTAGGTTCCACAGGTGCGGCAGCGCAGAAGTAGCTCAGTGGTCACAGAAGCGGTCTTGAGGCAAAAGGGAGTCGACTACAGATGCGATCAGGTATCATAGAAGCGGCACCGCATCTGCGGTGATGTAGTCGCAGGTGCGGAAAGTCCTCCTTTAATGAAATGTCGCAGATGCGACCGGGTTTTGCATTTCGCAGATGCGGTAATCGCTAGAGAACATATAAGTCCTGACTGTCGCGAAATTTAGCCATTTTTCATCTTTTTCATACGGGAAGAAGCTTGGGAAGCACTTTTCAAAAGGGATTTTCAGAGGAGTTCATTGGGATAAGGTCTTTGGTCCCTAAACTCGTTATTGGAATGATTTTTATCAATTTAAGCATAAAAAATTAAGGAAAATCAGTGGTAATTGTGGGGTTAAGGCTTGACTAATTGGAGACCTTTGAGTGATGATTTGAGAAATCATTTGAGGTCCGATTTTGGTAATTTTTGTACGCATAAACTCGTGAGAGTGTGAGGATTCTCGAAATATAAATTTCTCCCAATTCCGAGATGTGGGCTCGAGGAGCATTTTGGTTATTTTACCTAATTTCGCGTATTAGCTTAGAATTTAATTGTAGAATCAGTTACTTGAAGTGTTATTTACATTATGAAATTTAATTGAATAGATTTGGGCCATTTGGAGTCGAATACTTGTGGCAAGAACGTGGTTTCGCGTTGACAATTGAGCCGGTTCGAGGTAAGTGGCTTGTCTAACCTTGTGTGGGGGACCTTTTCCCTTAGAATTGATATGGTGATAATTGAAATGCCTTGTACGTAAGGTGACGAGTGTGTACTTGTGCTTATTGTTGGAAACCCGGTTTTTCATTAAAAATAGCCTTAAATTGTGTTCTTCCTTTTTCTTGATAACGCAATTTGGAAATTAAGCCTGATATTTCTAGAGAAGCATGTCTAATTGATTAAATTGCTCTAATTGCTTTAACTACCTTAATTGTATTACGTGAAGCATGCTAGGCTAGAATTACTTTACTTTGGTATGAATTGATTGAATTGATTTCTTATTGTTTGCGGTGTATTTGCTTTGGGACTACGGGACGGTATCCCAGGAGCTCCCTGTATGTTTACTTTGAGACTACGAAATTGCATTTTGGGAGACCCCCCTACACTTTCACATTGGAAATACGGGATTGCACCCGGTAGATTCCCCAGTACTGTGTATTATTTTTGGGACTACAGATGTGGTATTCCGGTAGATCCCCACGCATTCATGAGTTGGACTACGGGACTGCACCCGGGAGATCTACTAGCTATTTACATTTGGGGACTACAGGACGGTATCCTGGGAGATCCCCCGACTGTTATTTCTGCATTGAGTTGTACTGGTTTTGCTGTGATTCTTGTTTCATTTCAGTTGTCGTTATTCTCTATGTCCTATGATACTTTCATTGCTGCACTTATTTATATTGTTCTTATTTTCGCCGTTAAATTTTTATATTCTATTTAACCTCAGTAGGGCTTGTCCTTCCTCGTCACTACCCAACCGAGGTTAGTCTTGGCACTTACTAAGTATAGCTGTGGTGTACTCATGCCCTTCCTGCACATGTTTTTCATGTGCAGATCCAGGTGCTTCGACTCAGTCCTATCACCCATGAGGCGAGGCGACTGCTATAGCGACTTCAAGGTATATCTGTCGCGTCCGCAGACTGAGGAGTCTCTTTCTATTCTTGCTATTTAGTATTAGCCCCTTATGTATTTCAGTTCTTGTTAGACATTCTAGAGTTAGAGCTATGTTGTATTTCTTACTTGTGATTCATGGGTTTTCGGGTCTTGGATTTATGTGTTGCTTTTTGAGAATTAAATACTATGTATGTCGAGCGGCACATTTAGACGTTGTTTATTTATTTATTCTTGTTTTAAATTGTTTTACTTTCGCAAATTAGTCTTACCTAGTCGTAGAGACGAGGTGCCATCACAATGGTTCACGGAGGGCGAACCAGGGTCGTGACAGTCAAACTCCCAAAAAGTTCACATTACCTTCTCGATGAGATCGGTCTGCTCTTTATGAGTTATTGCCAATTCAGCTCCCCTGAGTTCCTCTTCTTTTTGCACATAGAGGAGTTTGAGGGCGTCTCCCTCCTCCGTGAGCCTTTTGAGATCGGCCTCATAACAGGTCGGCTCAGCTCAACTCAGGATTTGAAAAATGCTTTCCTATGAAGCGTCATAGCCTATGGAGAAAGGAATAAAATCAGACAAATGGAAATAAAAGAAAACACAAACCTAATAACGGGGGCTGAAATCTACCTGGTTCAGGAGTCGCTGAGCCTCATAAAAAATGATTGATGCGTCTATGTCAGAAACATCATCGACCCCCGTGAAGCAGTCACATAATAAGTCATCCCCTTCGTGGGTCGTTCCCACATCGGGGGTCTCCATAGACTATCCCGAAATTGCCCTTCGAAAAATGTAGGGAGGGGCGGCAAATCATCAATATTGATTGCCCCAAGCAAGACACTTGGGGCACTCTCTCCTTTTTGGAGGGCCTCGGAATCGGACCCTTCAGGCACACCCGCCGATTGTTCGCCATGGCGGACAGGCACACTCATCGATTGTTTCTCACAGCATGAGACATCTTCAGCCCTCGATGACTCGGGGACTTTGCTCAGACCATCTTTCAGAATCTCCTCGGTCTGAAGATGAACCTCCTGAACCGTTGCCGACTCAGCTGCTTTTGAAGCTTCGACGCTTCCCCTCTTCCGAGCCACCAGCTCGCAGTCAGCATCTTCTCCCTCCTCTTCTTCATCTCATAGTTTTTGGCCTACATCAGCAGGTAGAGCGATGGAGTCATTCTTCGACTTACGAGCCTTGCTCTTCTTAGGATTTGGAGTATCGAAAGGCCAGACCCTTTTCCTCTTTTTATTCTAAGCCAGTTTGGGGGTCTCCTCTTCCCCAGGTGGGGGCGACCTCATGACAGCATTGTCTTCGAGGCCTGTATGGGCGAAAATCAAGTAAAAATAAGAAATAAACATTTCATAGAAAGGCATCAAACACGGATCGAGAAGTTTACCATGATTTTTGGCCTCCCATCGGCCCTTGGCCAAATCGCGCCAACAATGCTCAGCGTACAAAGATGTCGAAGCCAGTTTCCGAACCCAGCCTTCAAGGTTTGGGATTGCACCACACACCCAAGAAACCACTGCATCATAGGAAAGGATGTCAATACGAAAAACCAAAGAAACAAAATGGTAAACGGAAGCTATAGGTGGGTTCATGCTTACGCTTCATGTTCCACTCTTCAAGGAACATCATCTTCTCCGCCGGAATTATGTTGGAAGTCCTCACTCGGACAAACCAACCCATCCATCCTCGGTCCTTATCCTCGTCTATGCTCGAGAACAGTACCTTTGTGGCCTGATGTTGGAGCCTCATTAATTCGTCTCGATGGAGATGGGGGTTGTACATTCTAATAAGGTGATCAAGAGTAAAAGGCATCCCCTCGACTTGGCTCACGAAGAATCAAAGCAAAATAACAATGCGCATGGATATGGCCCATGGTTATTTGGTATTGGCAGCAGAAATCAAGGATAACGGGGTCAACGGGACCCAACATAAAAGGGTAAGCGTAAACACTCAAGAACCCTTTCACGTGAGTGGTGATGTCCTCTACAGGGGTCGGTATCACCACCTCCTTGACTTCCCAACGGAAATCCTTTTTCACCTGTTTCAGGTCTCCCTCAGTTATCGAGCATATGTATCTCGACATCGGCTCACATCGACCAGGGACCGACAAAGGTTTCTCGATCTTGAAATCGAAAATGAGATCACACGACCCGGGAACGCACTCTTCGATGCGTGGCTCCATCGGCATTTTATCACCGTCCAACCGCGATGAAAAGGCTTTTTTTGTTGGGAAACGATTTTAGATGTTTTCTCTATTTCTATTTCTATGTGAGTTCAGAAAAAAGAAGAAGATGAGTTTGTTGTTTTAAGAGAGGATTGGCAAACATGATATAAATAATTTGTAGAATTGAGGAACTTGAAGGAAGTATGAGAGCTTTGAAGGTTAAGAAAAGTTTTGAAAGTAAAGTTTGGGAAAATTATGAAGAGGATCTATTTATAAATTGAGATGACAGTTCAAAGGCATTAGTGGCCGAACATCAACTGGCACTAATTAATGATCTTGAGAACTATGCAGGCGCGACACTTCGGTCGCTTACGTCACGAGGATGACATCATAATTGGTCGAGGTACAAAATCGAAGGCTCAGTTCGTTTCTTTCCATTACACTCCAAAAAACGAGCGGACTATCTGTATACGTGTAAAATTCGGGCTTGCTTGATTTTGCCATTATTTTGAGACTAGGGAACTACGTCGAGGGTTAGCCTTCTGATGGATCAGGCTAGAACACGAAGACAAGGTACCGAGTTCGGGAATCAAGGTACTCAACGATTGAGACCAGATATGATCGGCTTCGAGCTGAACGCAATAACGAAAAGGCAAAATATTTGTAACCGGTCGGAGATCACGGCGAAAATTTCGGAAAGGATCAAATCAAAGGCGGTTATTTGTACTAATCATGGGTTTTACTTCCGTAATTAGAACTGTACCATAATTAGGATTCCTCTACTATATAAATGGGGTCCCCATCATTTGTAAACCTTATATTCACAAATATCAAGGCAATATAATATTTCTTTCCCGTGCTCATCAAGTTACTGTTCTTTAACTGTTCTTACTTCGCTACTCTCGAGGTTCATCAGCTCGATGGCATTGTCCAAGCATTGGTTATTTTACATTCTTGTCAATTCCTATCATTTATCTCTAAGTTAATCAATTGGTATTAAGTAAAATCACGTATTCTTAAAATCACATTACAAGTTTAATTGTTGCTCGATTTTTAGGATAAACACTTATATACTTCAAAGAAAGGATTATCTTATAAATTATCTATCTTCAAGATTCTCCGATCACAAATATTTTCTGTAGAAATGAGATAATCTTATAGACTAAAATAAGAAGATTATCTTATAGATTTTCTATCATCAAGATTCTCAAATTTTGTATCTTTAGCTTTGCACGTTATTGTTGTTACTATTTATTTATTTTTGGATTGGATATTTGGATTCAGTCAATTTTAGGATCTCATATGAGACGTACATAGATTATTTCTTTCGTTTCTTGAGGAGAGGATTCGGCCTTTGGACATGAGTAGAGAAAGAAGAGACGAGCCAGAGAAGCATAAAAACGAAGAAATAAAGATTTAAAAAAATAAAATGACCTAGGTCCATAATAAAATTGAATTTTAAAGGTCTATGCACCACATTGAACACTGACACTGACACTTTGGAACCTCAAATTCAAGAAAGAAGTACGTATCGTATTTTATATATAGTGATACATTGTTAGAAAGAGTTAATACCCTTAAACCCGCTTAAACTATACGATTTTTGTCAGTTTCCTACCTAAACTATCAAGTGCTTCCGATAACCCCCTGAACAATATTCCTTTTGTAATAAAACCCCCTCGACGTTTATGTGACATATTGTGTGAAATTAATTGCGCAAGAGCGCGTGAAGGGTGAAAATCAGCATGAAAAGGGGTCCACCTGACAGCTTGAATAACGGCTACTTGGCCTATTTATTTAAAAATCATATATTTTATCTCCTTTTCTTTATATTACACCATCTTCTCCATTATTTCACTTTTCTTCTCCATTTCTTTGCCATTTCTTCCGCTTTCTTCATCATTTCTTCACCCATTTTATCTCTATCTTCATCTTAATCCATTTGAAATTCTATCTCTATTTATTGAGTTTATTTTTTAATTTTTGCATTTTATCCATCCTTCATTATTACCCAAAATTAATTTGAAAGAAGAACACCCATTGTAGAAGAGTTATGAAGTTTAACACCTCAAAGAAAGACCCAAATTTTTTCTACTACGAACTAAATCGCAGCACCTATCTATTATAATTTCGCAACAAAATTAATAGGGAATAAAGAATAAAACTTGTATTGAAGCAATCTTCTTTAATAATCTTCAGATTCTTCAAACAATCGAAGGAAGATATTTCACCAGCAAAACCTTAAGCCCTAATTTTGTTCTGATTCACCAGCAAAACTTCACCTTTATTCCAAATTCGAAATAGCAACGACTAGTTTTGAAGAGGAATCGATGGTAGCAGCGACTAGTTTTTGAAGAGAAATCAGAGGAAGATGATCGGAGAAGAGATATTGAAGGTCCGATGAGAGTTTTCTCTGATGAGAGTAAGAGAATATTTTTTTGCCTGAGAGTAAATGACCCACTTTACTGAAGCGAATGAGTAAAAACCCACCTAATTTTTTTGACCGAGAGTAATTAACTTATTTTAGGATAATTAAGTCGATTTTATGATTAATTAGATTAATTATCCACGTGGCATGCCACATGGCATGTTTTATAATTTATTTGGAGTGTGTATCATACGCACTAGCGCTAATGCGACGGGACGATTTTATTACGAAGGGGGATATAGTTTAGGGGATTTTCGGGGACACTCGATAGTTTAGGTAGGAAACTGACAAAAATTGTATAGTTTAAGCGGGTTTGAGGGTATTAACTCTTGTTAAAATGGTTCATAAACTATTAAGCTCTTGGTAGTAATTATTAGTTTATTACTGCTACGAGTCTGTTTGGATTAGCGGGTTGTAAACGGCCGATAAGCTTCAAGTGCTGAAAAATATTTTTAAGTGTTGAAACTGACTTTTTAAATAAGCATTATAAAATTGCTGAAAGTGTTATTAAGCAGTTGATATATTTGCTAAAAGAAGTATTGATAAGTTGTTCTTTTATTAAAATAATTAAACCCTTTAAAACTTCACAAAAGATTATAAATTAAAAAGTTTCTTTGTAAAGAGAGGATGAATAACGAATATGGAATAAAGAGAAAGTTGGAAAATTTATTTTGGGAAAAGTACTATTTCGTGAATTATAAAATATTATTAAGAAAAAACTAGTAAAAGTTTTGGTCAAACTAAAAGTACTTATAAGCTAAAAAAATCATAACTTGGCAGCTTATGACTGATTTTAGTGCTTATAAATACTTTAGATGTTTATCAAACTTATAGATAAGCTAAATAGTACTTGTAAGCTAATTTGACGAATTTATAAGCTTAACCAAACATCCTTTACTTTTTTAATATTTTGTCATGTGATACACAACCCCAGCTCATAAAGGACATTATCCTATAGATTCTCTACTTTTTTTTAATAGTTTGTCACGTGATTCTCAAAGTTTGCACGCTGTTGTTGTCGGTTTTTATTTTTTTGGATTCATATTAATTTATAAATTTTAGCATTTCATCTAAGGAGAATGTTCGATCCTTGGATATGCAACGAGAATAGATAGAAGAAAGGAGTTAAAATAGTACGGGCTGATTAGTTTTCGGATTGGTCATTCAAAAATACTCAGTATTTGTTAAGTCATTGAAACATGAAATTTTTACATTCCTGTGCCATATAGTAAACTATATTATCCTCAATGCTTAACTTTTAATATAATTACCTTTTATATACCTAATTACCATTTATGTACATTTTAGGGGTTTTAATGGTATTAATTAGTCTCCTAATTTAACTCTACCGTATATTCTCACTCCCACCACGTTTCTTTCTCCAAATCCCACCCCCTTATCCACATATCAAACCACACCCCACGATTTCCTCTTCAATCACCCACTATTTCCTCTTCTAAAACCAGCGAAAATCTATAACCCCTCCATTAATGCCTATTCTCAAGTTCTTTCTTCTAAAATCAGTCAAAATTTCTACTATTCTTCAAAGTTCATTCACCCATTAACGACCAGCTTCAAAGATTTTCAATGAAAAAGAACAAAGTTTCAAATAACAACCCTAAAAAAAGTCAAAGAAGCGGATGTTTCTTTTTTCGATTTGGGTGTTTTATCACCATATTTACCAAAAAAGCATGAAAAATCTGCTCATGCAAATGAAAAGAAGAAGCATAGGCTTTCCCCTCGTCAAGATAGGGCGAAGTTAGAACTAAACAAAAACATGATTTTGATGATGGTGAATCTTTGAGGCAAATCAATTCAGCGAAAAGGAAAGGCAAAGAGATAGATTTTGATGATGATTTTGTAGAAGATGAACCTGTCATTGAACCTGCAAAGAAAGTTAAAGTGTCTCCTACTGTAAAAGCTCCAAAAAAAGCTCCTACTATAAAATCTCCTAAAAATGCTCAACAACATACATTGGTGAAGGTAATAATTTAGTAATTTCAACAATAGTTTTTTGTTTGTTTTAATTCTTAAAAGGCTCCATAATCTGTGTTTTTTGTGGTTTGCAGATTATTTGTCTACATTGTAAAAATTAGTTGTAGTTTTCTGAATCTGTTTAAACTTGTAGATATATTGTAAAAAAATTATAGTTATATTATTTTTATTTTTAACTATATTATGTAGTTGTAGATATATTGTATGACAAATGTAGATATGTTATTTTTTAGATTGGAGCAGTGTATTAATAAGAAATTATTTATTTTTTGTGCAGAATGGACATTTTTTTATATCTCATAATGTTGATTATGGGGCCCTTAGGTTTCAAACATTATCCGACCCTTTATGAAAGTGAGGTGACTGGCAGATTAGCAAGGAAAAAGATGTACCAGCTGTGAACGAGAAAACATAAGTCTGGAGGAAGAAGAATGTCACGACCCAAATCCCAAACCCGATCGTGATGGTGTTTCTCGTGAAGACAAGGCCAGCCAACAAAACAAACGCTTCCTTTTAACAGTTATTTAACATTTATAAAATTAAAACATGATTAGCATAATCAAAAGCGCGGAAAACAACGATAACAACAGGGAACCATCCTGTCACAGCCCGACATCGGGGTGTCACTAGTCATGAGCTACTCCAAAGTTCACTAAAGTACTACAAGTCCGGAAATAGGAACAAAGTCTGAAGGAAACAGGAACAACATAAAATAAGGGAGAAGATCTGGTGCCGCGGGCGCTAGCGGTCACCTGACTCAGCCATGAGAACAAATCTTCAAACAGCTCAAAACCCGCTACCGGGTGGTCAAGTACCTGCATATGCACACAAGGTGCAGGGAGTAAAGTGAGTACTCCAACTCAGTGAGTAATAAAAGTAAATAATAGCTGAAAGCAAGAAAATACGTAAGGCACTCCATCATGCTATATAGAACAGTGCAACCCCTTTTTTAGAAGAACAGTAAAACCGTGAAATCCTTTGGAAAAAAAAATATCCGGGCTCAGTTAAAACCTCTTTTGAAAATATTCCTTTTCAACAGTTGCGAAAATAATTTCAACAAGTAAGAAATAATCAGAAATCTGCCCCTCGGGCTCAATATCAACCGCTCAGTACAGTATCAGCCCCGCGGGCTCACTCCCAACTCATAAAGTATCTCGGAATAGTATCAGCCTCTCGGGCACAGCACTCCATTAACAAATAACACCAGGATATCTGGTAAACAGTGCAAGAAGTAGCATGGATGTCAATAATATGAGTGATGAATGCCATGACAACATTATAAAATAAGGACATATGCATGAGTGCAATGAAATACACATGACGGTACACTCTAGTACCCGCTGCGGCGTGCAGCCTGCTCTATTTATTTATCGTCGACGGCGCTCACTGGGGGTGTGTACAGACTCCGGAGGGGCTCCTACAGCCCAAGCGCTATATATCAATGCGGCGTGCAGTCCGATCCAATATATACATACTGCGGCATGCAGTCCGATCCATTAATAAACTACTGCGGCGTGCAGTCCGATCCATACTCAGCCCGGAAATCAACATAAGCCCCTTGGGCATTTGTAAAACAGTAGTTCTCAGCCCGAAATATCATTTAAAATCTCATTTGAGGTTTCAAAACTTAGAAGTATGGCTGAGTTTTCAAAATAATATTTAAAACCTTGGACCGAAACCAAATGATATGCAAGATATGCTAAAACAGTAATATCAATCCCCGAAGGATTCACATAGTAGGCACGAAGCCCAAACATGGCAATCAACCCAAATTATGATGATAACAAGTAGTTTCAGTCAAATACGCAGTAAACATCAACAACTGGGACGGACCAAGTCACAATCTCCAATGGTGTTCTACCCCACGCTCATATCCGGTGTGCAAGTCACCTCAATACAGCACTATGATGTGTAAATTCGGGGTTTCAAACCCTCAGGATATCATTTACAAGTATTACTCACCTCGAACTGGTGAAATCTCTAGCCCTCGACACCTTTTCTACTCAAATCGGCCTCCACACACGTCGAATCTATCCAAAATCAGAGCGAATACATCACAATATGCTAAGGGAACAAAGTTCAAGCAAAAACAATCAAATTCGGGCACAATTCCCGAAATTACCAAAACCCCAGCCCTGGGACGACTTCTCGAAACTCAAATTTTTTTACATATTTAGAATATTCGTCTTCCCACGAGTTCATACATATCAAGAATGCCAAAATCGGAGTTCAAATGACCCCTCAAATCCTCAATATAAAATCTCAAAACTCAAGCCCTAGTTCTTCCCCTTTTTGCTAAGTTTCAATAAATTTCTAGATGGATTTCACAATAAAAATTAGTATTGAGACCAAGTTTCTTACCTCACGTCGTTTCCCTTTGAATCTCTCCTTCTTTTCCTCCAAAAATCTCCAAAAACGGGTAGCCATGGGTGAAAATAGACCCAAAATCACGATTGATGTGTTTTAAAACATTCTGCCCAGGTATTTTACTCTTCGCGATCGCGGAGAACAATTTTGCAGCCCAAAATTTACTCTTCGCGATCGCGTACAATGCTTTGCGATCGCGATGAACAGTTCCCAGCTCTTTCGGACAGCCTCCAGTATAACGGTCATAATTTTTTGCACACAACTCCAAATGATAAATAGTTTGATGTTCTGAAAACTAGACTCAAAGATTTACAACTTTCATGTGTTAGTTATTTTCCAATTCCTTATATATTTATAGATATAATCTGACAAATTAATCCCATGTGCAACACGACTTTCCTCTTCATCTTCCCAGACACCCTGTAGTATAACAGCCATATATCTTCATGCACAAATCCAAATCATGAATAGTTTATATTTTAGAAACTAGACACAAAGAGCTACAACTTTAATTTTTACATCATCTCAAAATTCCTTATAGATTGTGAGATATGAACTTCCGAAGTGGGATCAACGCAACAGAATATTTCTTCTACGCGATCGCGAAAGGCTTTACACGATCGCGATTCATTAGCATGTTTCTCACATTTTACTCACCGCGATCGCGACCCATTGTCCGCGATCGCATAGAACACTGCTGCAGACAAAAACCAGTAGTTAAAAATGGCCTAGAAATGATCCGAAACCACCTCGAAATTCACCTGAGGCCCCCGCGACCTCAACCAAAAGCACATATAAGTTCTATTACCCTATTCAAACTTGCTCGAACCATTAAAACACTACTATTAACATCAAAATCATCAAATTTCATCAAATCAAAGCCTAAGTTTAACTAGAAATTCCAAAACTCGCATCCGATCAAAAACCCAACCAAACGACGTCCGAATGACCTGAAATTTTGCACACACATCACAAATCACATATCTAAGCTACAGCAACTCTCGGAATTCCATTCCGACCCTCGGATCAAAATCTCACCTATCAACCGGAATTCGTCAAAATACTAACTTCGCCAATTCAAGCCTAATTCTACACCGGACCTCCAAAATCAATTCCGATCGCACTCCTAAGTCACAAATCACCTCCCGAAGCTAACCGAATCATCGGAAATAACATCCGAGCCCTATAACTCATAAGTCATCGTCCGGTTGACTTTTCCAACTTAAGCCTTCCTTAAAGAGACTAAATCTCTCATTTCTTATCAAAATCAATCCAAATCAACTCTAACACACTACATACCGATAACGAAACATGAAGAAGCAATAAACGGGGAAAATGGAGCAACAACACATGAGACGACTAGGGGTGGGCATATATCGGGTAAAACCGATAACCCGAACCGTTAATTCTTTATTGGGTTATCGGTATTGTGTTATTGGATTAACGGTTCGGTAACGGGTTAAATTTTTTTATTATTGGGTTATCGGTTCGGTCGCGGTTTGCATTTTTGTTATTGGGTAAAAACCGATAACCCAATAAGAATTAAGTAATTTATTAATTTACCCTTAATCTTAATAATTAAGTATTAAGTAATTTGCTAAGTTAATCTTAAAATTGCCAGTTTTTCATGTTGTAATCCTTGCTTACGTGCAGGAATATAATTCTTGGTTGAAAACTTGAAATCATATTTACCAGAGGTTCTGGGAACAATTTGAGTGTCTTGTCTTCTCTTTGTTCTCTTGCTTTTTCCAACTGATTATGTTAAGATAGACTATTTTGATGTGAGTAAAAGGCAGGAGCATTTCCAACATTTGTATTTGTGCTTTCTGCCTAAATATATTTGTATTTGTATTTCCAGCATTTGTATTTGTGAGTAAAGTGCCTAACTGCCTGTGTCGTTATAGCTAGCAGTTGTATTTGTGCTTTCTGCAGCAGCATTTCCAGTGTTCAGCACTTTTCAGAGACAACTATTAAAAGTATTGAACACTGCCTGTGTCGTTATTATAGCATTATCGTTTCTGCAACAGCATTTCCAGTGTTCATATTTGTGCTTTCTGCAGCATCATAGCACTTTTAATTTTAAGTGTTCAACACTTCTAATATTCAGCGTTCAGCACTTTTAATTTTAGTTTTACCTTATTGGGTAAACCGATAATCGAACCGATAATGATCAATAACCGATAAACCGATAACCGATAACCAATATCTTATCGGTTTGGTTATCGGGTTATGATATTTATAAACCGATAACCGATAGGCAAAACCGATAATTTTCAAAACCGAACCGAACCGACCGATGCCCACCCCTAGAAGCGACGGGTCGGGTCGTCACAAAGAATTAGTTGCAATTTTTTGTATGGAACATGTAGTTAAATTATTTAGTTACAGCTAGTTTTGTAGAAATATAGTAGACAAGTTTATGAAGAAGATTGTTGAAGTTTAATTGTAGCAGATTTGTGCTACAATTATTTTATCCTTTATTTTTTTATTTTATCCAGTATACTAGTTCGAACAATGGGGAAACATTCGGTTGTACAGTACTTGATCTAATTATTGTTACTGATTAACTCCTTTTCAACTTAATTATTATGTGGTTACTCCATCAACTCCAGATTATGTAGTTATTTTATATTTTTTTGTAGATAAATTGTAAGGATCATTAACAACTATCGATGGGTACTAGAGATAATAAAATAATTGTGTATTATGTATATAGAAATCATTCACAAACCAATCAAGCTATGAAAGTATTAACTCAATACAGAATACTAATTAAACAAAATATTTTCAAACTAACTACATTAAGAGTTGAAGGTGCCTTAACTATTACACATCAAATATAATGTGGCATGCCGGGATAAACAATATATGTTGCCTTCAAGATACTCTCATTCCGATCCGAATCAACACACATATTTGATTTTTTACCATATGCATGTTTGAATTGCTCAAAAAACCACTTCCATGATGCGTTATTTTCTGAATCAACAACAGCATATGCTAGTTGCCTTGAAGTGCCATGTATACTTTTCACCAACATATACCAGCCAGTGACTATAAAATAAAAATAATTAAACACTGGTATAAAAAATGTAGATTAAAAAAAACTATTATAGCATAAAAGATCATATTCAACAATTTATATACAAAACAACTACAAACTATCTACAATTTTGTTAAACAATATCATAAGAAAACTGAAGAAGTAAAAAATTACAAATAAACTACAAAATAAAAAAATAAAAAAAATTGATCAGTCATATGTTCCTACCTTCTAGCACTAGATCTTTTCACCCTAAATTGGAACTTGTTCATGACAGAATAGTGCTTCATTGCACTTATAATTGTTTGCTTGTCTTGTTATACTTGGCATACTTCAATAACACTTGGTGTACTTTCTATTATTATTATACTTTCAGATTTCACTGTCACCGGAGATGTTGGCATATCAGTTAACTTCAGTGTTCCAGATGAACCTGCAATAAAATAAAGCTAAATACTGTTATGAACTATTTTTTTGTAGATATTTTGTAGTTAATTTGTAGAAATATAGAAATTATGTATTTCATATTGAGCTACAAGTGATATGTATTTTATTGTAGAAATATTGTAGATAGAATGAAATTCAATATATATAATATATATATATAGATTTTGACATGTAATTTTTTTTATAGAAATGTTGTAGATAAATTGTAGATAAGTAATAAACAACCAAAATTCGATAGTAATGTAACAGAACAAACCTGCAACTGTGTGCGAATTGGTGATACTCAATTCCAAATTGAAATCACATACTGTTATGCATAGCAGATATGTTCCTAAGCTTTTATTTTTCTTTTTCGTCGCCATGTATACACGAACACCCATATCGTTCCTAATTTCCATTGGAGGATAATGTATTTGATTTCTATTATTTTTTCGGATGTATATATTATTTGATACTCTGCTATTGTAGAATTCAATAGGCTATAACTCGCATCCTCACCGACTACAATTCCATCGACCTGAAAGTCTCTATATCTTCCATAGCTATCCCAAATCCCATTCAGTTGAAGCATAATTGGAATTTTCGATATAATTGCGCTTGTTACAGAAGAATTTAGCTAATTTAATCGTTTTTTATTTGTGAAATCAGAAAAATCAATGAAACAGAGTATTGTCGTAAAAACAGAGTAGTGAATTTTGGAGAGAAACGAGCGAAATTTAATAGCGAGATTTGCGTTTGATAAAATCTGGTAGAAACCTTAATATCCCAACATTCGCGCGCCTATTAAAGGAATTGATAGCTAACAGGATTCTATTTTTAATGAGTTGTTTATATTTTGTAGAAAATCTGTTAGCAGGGCGGGTAATTTATAAATTGTGAATATTTTTCGTAATATAGTTTCATATATGGTATAGGAATAAAAAATTTTCTTGAAACATAGCCACTATTTTGCTTCAACAGAGACCGGTCTAGCACAATATACTGGAGTTCGGTGCAGTTGTGTATGAGCTTCCAGCATATTATGCTAGACCGGTATACTTTGCTGGCTCCAGTATAATATACTGGTCTAGTATACTTTGGTGGAACTCCAATATAATATACTGGAGTTCCAGCAAAGTACATTGGAACTCCGGTATATTATACTGGAGTTCCGATATATTATACTGGAGTTCCGGCATATTATGCTGTAATATTTTCCGGATTTTGAATAATATTTTCGTTTAGATTTATCTTTACATGAAAGTGGCTAAATTTCGATGACTTTTAAATTGTGGCTATTTTTTAATGACCATTTATAAATCTGGCTATTTTTGAATTTCTCCCTATAAACGAGCTTACCACAAAAAGAGAAGAACTAAGAAACAAGTACCTTTGGTACAATTATATTTTTAACTATTAAGCTGTAATTTTCATCCTAATTTAGCGGAAAGTAAAGACTCAAATACTTGGAACCTTAGGTTCAAGAAATTAAAGAAGTATCTCTATGTCTAGTTTTGTATAACATACATTCATATTTAATCTCTTCAAGGAAAATGTCATTTTTCCTATTCCAAGAAATATTAAATTTTAAAATTTTAATTTCACCCTTTAGAAGTATACTTTATAAAGAAAATTTTAAACTTTTTATTAACAACTTGTTTGGATGGTTGTTATGTATCATTTCATAATATATCGTATTGTATTGTATTGCATTAATGTACTAGATTTAGAGTACGCGCGTTACGCGTGTACTTCATACCAGTGAGCATAAGTTTTTTTTTTTAAAAAAAATACATAAATATTATTATCCTATGTAATTGAGCTATAAAATAAAATTTAAAAAGCACAAGCTCTTGAAAATGATAATTATTGATAATATATGGCCAACTTAATAAAGAAACAATCACGTACATCACATAAAATTATTCTAATGTCTTAACATTATTTTGGTATAGAAATTATGAATTTGCTTTAATTGATCGACATGACAGAATAATATGCTAACTTGTACTCGAATATATCTTGTAACAATATTATATTCTCATGGTCTTAAAAAATAAATTTTATTTGCTCAAGTGCATTATATGAATTTCATCTTATTCCTTACTGGAAATCAAACCGAAAAATACAAAAAATAATTAAAAAAAACTCTATATTATTAGGTTTAACTATCATACGAACAATTTAATCGGATGGATGTTGTTTAAAACCAACTACACGTGTTTTTAGAAAAAAAAATGATATCATAAAAATTAAGGTAAAAAATTACTATTTATTATTATCTTAACAAACATGAAGGTATCGTTATGTAATATAATTCTCAAAATGTATAAAATCTATTAACATTTCATGTATTATTCATTTAGATAAATTATTATAAAAGTGTGCAATATCTATTTTTATACGCATATACATTTTAATGTTTTGATAATATTAAGTGATGATATTTGAATTCAACTGATTGGATATTATCTCTCTTAATTCACTAATAATTTTGTTGAAACATGACCATTTTAATTATTTGGATGGTTTTATCATGAGAATCTTACTATTAGTATTGATATTTGTCATGAATTTCATTGTTATATTAATAACTAAAATAATCATGAGCCTAAAAACACACGAAGTATAAAAGACAACAAAAATCCTAAACTAAGAAATTCTTTTTTAGAATTTCAAACTTTCAAAACTAAATTCAAAATAAAATACATAACTAATGGCGTTTGAATCTTTTTACTTAAAATTTTAAATAATAAACCTACTCTTCGTCCCTCAAGTGAGTTCCACACCCGTCAAAGAATATATAGTTCATATTATCTCAATATGAAAAGTATGTTAATTTAAATGAGGAAATAATGTAAATAAGGTAAACTTTTTATTATTACTAAAGTCCTAAATATTAAGAGTTCTTATATATTTTAAATAAGGAAAAAATTCTAGTAAATTTAAATGACTATTCCTTAATTTTAGTGAAATAATTAAATGACTATTTCTAAATATTAGGAAATTAATTAGAATGACTATTCTTCCCAATGTGAACTCTATTTTTAAAGGGCAAAAAAGACGAACGACATTTCGCTAAGGGCCTTCGTGCTTTTACTATAGTATAGAAGATACAATGTTTGAATAGATTGTACTGTTTGCAGTTGTTTCATGATATCATGCACGAACAATATGAAGAATAAACTTATAATATTATAAATAAAAAGTAAGATATGAGGGAGAATTATTATATAGAAAAGGTAAGATAAAAGATAAAATAAGATTATGTAATAATAAAAAGGGCAAGATAAGAGAAAAATATAAGTTAACAACGCGACCAGCCGACCACAGCAAATCGGTCATTCAATAAAGTGATATTTTTCGTCGTTACGTAATGTTAAATATGATATAATAAAATTTAAATAATAATCAAAATAAATATTATATTTAATGAATTTAACAGTATGATACAGTAAAATTTAAATAACAATCAAAATAAATAATATTATATTTAATATAATAGTACGATACAATATAACACGTAATAACTATCCAAACAAGCAAATCAAACACCTACACATAAAATATATAGTCAGACCTTATTAAAATGATTGGAAAAATAAAATCCTACTCAGTAATTAATACTTTCTCGGGTCTATTATATTTTGCCATATGGTACACAACAATTTTCAACGTTATATCTGGGAATATTCAACGCCGACACTAGTCTAACATTCAACTCCAACAACAATTTCTTCAGCACTTCCTTTCTATATTATATATATATAAATATAAATACACGTGAAGTTTTATAAACAAATACAAAAAACACAAACATCAAACTTTTTCTAGTCCCACCACACCACTACATTATAGAAGAAAATTTCATCAAAAGTTATATTCACAGTCCCATCTCCCACTACTTAAAGTTCCTCTTTCTTTTTAATCAAAAAATCATACTCCATTTTCTTACAACAATGGCAACATTATCTTCATCTTCTTCATTTCCTTTCCATTCTCTTACCCAACAGTTTCCTTCAAAATACTTCACTGTTCGTCCCATTACAGTCTCTTTATCCGAAAAAATACCAGCAGTAACACAATCGTCTGAGCTCCGTAAAATTCCTGGCGATTATGGACTTCCTTTAATTGGTCCATGGAAAGATAGACAAGATTATTTTTACAATCAAGGTAAAGAAGAATTCTTTAGATCAAGAATTCAAAAATACAAATCTACTGTATTTAAAACCAATATGCCACCTGGAAATTTCATTTCTTCCAATCCAAACGTTGTCGTTTTGCTCGACGGCAAGAGTTTCCCGACCCTCTTCGACGTTTCTAAAGTCGAGAAAAAGGATCTCTTCACCGGAACTTTCATGCCGTCGACTGAACTCACCGGCGGTTACCGTGTTCTTTCTTATCTCGATCCTTCTGAACCTAACCATGAAAAATTAAAAAAGCTACTCTTTTTTCTTCTTTCTTCTCGTCGCGATTATATAATACCCGAATTCCATGAAAGCTATACGGAGCTGTTTAAAACCCTAGAAAAGGAAATGGAGAAAAATGGTAAAGCTGATTTAAACTCAGCTAATGATCAAGCGGCGTTTAATTTCTTAGCTAAATCATTGTACGGAGCGAACCCATTTGAGAGTAAGCTCGGAACCGATGGTCCCACATTGATCGGAAAATGGGTGTTGTTTCAGCTTCATCCTTTGCTCACTCTTGGTCTTCCCAAGGTTTTAGACGACTTTCTCCTCCATAATTTCCGGTTACCGCCAGCTCTAGTGAAGAAAGATTACCAGAGACTCTACGATTTCTTCTATGAGAGCTCCACTACTGTGCTAAACGAAGCTGAAAGTTTTGGTATTTCGCGCGACGAAGCTTGTCATAATCTTCTCTTCGCTACGTGTTTCAATTCCTTTGGCGGGATGAAGATTTTCTTTCCTAATATGCTGAAATGGATAGCTAGAGCAGGAGTAGAGCTCCATATCCGGCTAGCAAACGAGATCCGGTCCGCCGTAAAATCCGCCGGCGGGAAGATCACGATGTCGGCGATGGAGAAAATGCCTGTGATGAAATCGGTTGTCTACGAGGCTTTACGAATTGATCCACCAGTTGCTTCGCAATATGGGAGAGCCAAACGTGACCTTATGATCGAATCACACGACGACGTTTTTGAGGTGAAAAAAGGTGAATTGTTATTCGGGTACCAACCGTTTGCAACGAAGGATCCGAAGATTTTTGACCGACCCGATGAGTTCGTACCCGATCGGTTCGTAGGTGAAGAAGGGGAAAGGTTGTTGAAACATGTATTATGGTCTAACGGACCTGAAACGGAGAGTCCGACGGTGGAGAATAAACAATGTGCTGGAAAGGACTTTGTGGTGCTGGTTTCGAGATTGTTAGTAACGGAGTTTTTTCTCCGTTATGACACGTTGGATGTCGACGTCGGCACGTCGCCGTTAGGAGCTAAGATTACGATAACTTCTTTGAAGAGAGCTTAATTTTTGATCGGAGTTGTAATTGAAATTAGTATAATAATATTACATTGTATTATTAATAAAATATAATCTGTAGTTGTTTTCCAACTTCCTAACAGGGCTGGAAATTGTGTTGTTGTTTAAGTTGTTATAAATGTTTTCTTCTTCCAAATTAGTATTCCTACTTTATTTTTCGAGTCAAACTTGTATCAATCGAGCAAATCTGAGTCTTATTTTATCTTGCATACAATGGACCAAAAAAATAGACAAGAAAATATATTCTTTTTTACATGGATGACATATTGGTGATCCAGTCATGTCCTTAACAAAAATATTTGAAGTTGAACTTAAAATAGGCCTTTATATATTGTTACTTTTAGATGTGAACTTCATTTTAGATGAAAAGTAGGTAAATATTAAATTTTTTTGAGTGGATAACGACATTTTACTTGAAATATGCCTTTTTAAACAAATATTTCAATGTATTTGATTTGAAGCTTAAATATACCTTTAAGGCGTTTGGACATAAGAATTGTAAAATTTCAAAAAAAAAAATTAAAAAAAAAATATTAAAGTTGTGTTTGGATATGAATATATTTTTTTTTTGTTTCTGAAGTTTTGTGAGTGAATTGAGTAAAAATTTTGAAAAACAGTTTTTTTGGAGTTTTCAAATTTTTAAAAAATTACAAAATGCATCTTCAAGTAAAAATTAAAAAATTTATGGTCAAACAGTGATTTCGAAAAATTAGTAAAAAGATTCGGAAAAAAAAAAAGGAAAACTTACAGAAATATCTCATATAAGTTTCAACTTACCAACCTCTAGTCGATATTCCAAAAATCGAAACAAACAAGGAATTTTTTTAATGGGTATAGTCGAAATTCATTGAAAACATATAGATAAGTCAATATACAACATTTGAGGAAGATTGAAGGTGATTTGGACTGGTTTTGTATCAAAATTGATAATTAAATCGATGTCAAAAAATTCTTCTGTGACACATGTATCTAACATGTATCACGCATGTATCTCACACACAGATATACATGTGATACACAATCGATACAAATATGATGCATATGTGATATACAGTGTGATACACGTATCATTTTTTTTCATATTCACTTTTTACTTCGAATTTTCAATTCAAACCACCTCAAAACTTCACCAAATCATCCCAAAACTGAGATTCAAGCTCCTTAAGATATACCCAATCTATTCTAATAGCACCCACTCAAAAGAAAGTAAAAATTTGATATTTTTTTGCTACAAATAGCTAATTGGCCATTTTGGCTAATATTAGTAATATTTTATCAATTGACCAATTTTTATAATGAGCTAATTCTAAATGGACATAGCTGGTAATTTTCAAAAAAAAATTATTCTGTCTAAACGGGCTCTTACCCTTACTAAACATTGTGGTCCCTGTCCAAAGCTGCACATATGTAAACAAAGTACAAAATAGATCTACGATGGTATAGCTCCCGGAACCGAAATGTGATTCTTTTGAACTCAAACTACGTAAATAGATATAAAAAAAATTATCAAAGTATATATAACGCCAAAAAACCTGGCGCTATACATTAACGGTAACTTGTATAGCGCCAAATTTTCTGGCGTTACATAAAAAAAATCTGACACGCCTGATATAGCATGGTAAAAAGTGGCGCTATATCTTTTTTTTTTTCCTTGCCCCACCAAATTATTGGTGTTTTGAATACAAAAAACCTCCTTCAGTCTTGATTAGTACAAATGTCCACACATTTGACTTTGGATCCAGAGTATTTCACATCAGTCGCTGATCAAACAAATGAGTTAAAATATCATGGTATAGCTAGTTTTCACACTGGTCAATAAAAAATAGTCAACGTTTATCAAGTCAATGAAAAATAGCCACTATTTTGCTGCAACAGGGACCGATCCAGTATAATATACGGGAGTTCTGGTACATTTGTGTACGAACTCCAGCATATTATGCTGGACCGGTATACTTTGCTAACTCCTGTAAAATTTGCGGGAGACTGGAGCACCAGTGCTCCAAACTCCAGTATATTATACTGGACAATTATACTTGCTGGAACTCCCGTAAAATTTGCGGGAGTTCCAGTATAGTTATCTTGGAACTCCCGTAAAATTTACGGGAGTTCAAGCATACTTATGCTGGAACTCCCGTAAAATTTGCAGGCGTATTTTTCCAGATTTTAAATAGTGTTTTCGCTCAAATTTAAAGTGGCTAAATTTCGATGACTTTTGAAACTTGGCTATTTTTCAACGACCAGTGGTAAATCTGGCTATTTTTGAATTTCTCCCAATAAATGATGTTAGGACCAGCCCAATAGAGGAATAAGCTTAATGCCTTTTATTAATTTGAGTTCAATGATATAAGACATTTTTAAATTTTCCAAAACCAAAACTCCCTCCATTTTAGTCATAAAATCTGGCGCTATACATTAACGATGCAATTATCGTGTATAGCGTCAGGTTTTCTGGCGTTATATATACTTTGGTAATTTTTTTTTTACACCTATTTACGTAGTTTGAGTCCAAAAGAACCATATTTTGGTTCCGGACTCCTCAAACCCTAACAAGGTAAACTTTCCATGCTAAATTCTTTATACGAAAAAGGATAAGGTGACTTAGGCAAACTGTTCTCGACTTACCAAACCAAGGTACACTGGTTTTAAAGATGAAGATCTTTCCCGAGTTCTTCTAATTGGAATCTGTGTAGCATAAAACTGGGGTAAAGTCTACCCCGATCCACCGTTGAGAGAACATAGGGGAAGCACAGAATCGGAAGGTTGCAGTTAAGGTCAAAGGCCTTTCGTATCAACGCCCCGAAAGAATGAACGGTACTTTTGACATCAGATATGCTAAAGTGATATGCCCCGGATCGAATACGACTTCTAGACCTCGGGAGACGCGGTGGATGGTTATGCACGGCAGATAGGGGCCGCAATACTCGCCCTCAACCGGATATCATGGCGCGAATCAGGCTCGATGTTGATTATGGACTTGTACTAGGACTGAAACTCTCCTACTATATAAAGGGAAAATTTATCTTTAGTCTGACACAAGATAACATGCCTACAAGTTTATTTTTGTTCTCTAAGCTGCTCTTAAGAATTTTGTTCACTTGTATTGTTCTTCATTCATAACTGGGTTCGAATCGAGGATCCAATCGAGGTTGTTGTTCAATCTAAGATCATGCTTGGACATAACATAGTGACTGGTTTGATCGTTTATTTCGTCCTTAATTCATTTATCTGTGCTCTTAAATATTTATGTTGAATTAGACCACATAACATTTAAACTACATTTAATCGTTACTTAATTTGGCATAAAACATAATCCATAACAACAATTAAAGAAAAAGAAAAGGATAGGAATTAATTTGGGTTTAAGTTGGTCCAAAGGAAGATGAAAGGGAGGAAATACAAAAAGATTAGAGTTTCTAATTAATAGAGGTCATTTAGTTACTATTTTGATGAGTTTAAGTTTTATAAATTGAGGGGTTCTTTGGTTCATATGATATTATGTTGGAATTATAATATAAAGGTTGAGATTCATACTCCTTGAATGAATGTAATATGTATGATTTATTTGGTTCATTGAATTTAGAATGGAAATATACAATGTGTAATCTAAAGTATGTATTTAATTTTTAGTTAGAATAAATTTGAATAACTTTTGTTTATGATTTTTTATTTATTAAAAAATATATATATATGTACGCACACACACTTGATACTTGGTTGTTTGTTACAACAATATCATTCGGAGAAGTCTCATCCTCCACAAAAAGATTGTAATCCAACGCTGCATTATAAATATCACAACCCCTTATTTTTCCTTTCAAAATAGTTCCTAAGATGTCTGCCCATATTGCTTCATTAGCAAACACCGGAGGAAGCTTCGTTCATTTTGCTTGCTTCCTTGGCCATCTTGTCTGCCACCCTATTGATTTCCCTGTAGATGTGGTTTACCGGAGGATGCCCCAACGTTGTTAGGACTAACCTGCATTCACATACAATAATTTAATAAATCAGATTGCCTTTGTTGATGCTATGTATTACCTCTATTGAGTCTATGTTAACCTCCAAAGGAGTGAAACTGTTTGAGACTGCCATTTTTAGTCCTTGCATTAGAGTTGTTAGTCCAGAGTGTAGATGACTAGTACAGTATAATTTAATTTTTTTCATGAATCCCATCGTCCAATCCCTATTTTTGTTTCAGATTACTCCTCCTACTCTACCTACGGATTACTTTTGTTTCTGATTTGACATTGACATTCTCAATAGAAGGGCTTTGGCATCCGGGAAATTTGTTACTCACCTCGGTCCAAAATAAGTGATTTTTTGATCTTTTTCTTGCGGTCCAAAATAAGTGATTTTTCTATATTTCAAGAATGAATTAATTATTTTTTTACTACATTATCCTTGAAGTAAATAATATTGGAATACGTGTTAGGAGTGTTTATGTGAGATAGTAAATGTTAATATGGTCAATTCCATTACTAATTAATGTTAAAAGGTGAATTTCTTAATCTGTGTGAAAACACCCAAAAAAAATCACTTATTTTGGACCGGAGAAAGTATTTCACTTGTTTTATTTAGGTATGGGTAATCATTAAGTTATTATCTCACATTGGAGGTGGTATAAAATTATACCAAATTTTTAATATAAAAGTATATTGGTATTAATTATAACGCAAATAAAAAATCAACCAAGCTAAGTATAAATTAATACCGATTCTTATACTTGGATTATGAAAATAGTCCGAAAGAAAGTTCCCATGTAGGATACAAAATATTTATACAATCAAGCCAATTATAATATTATTAGAGGTAAATTTTTATGATAAATATTAATTAACAACAACAACAACGACAACCTACTGTATTCCAGAAGCGAGGTCTGGAGAGGGTAGCCTTAACCCTACCCTGGACGGGCAAAGAGAATGTTTTCGGTAGATCCTTAGCTAAAGAAAGGATGAAAGAAGCAGTGATACCAAGTAATAATAGTAAAAGATATGTAGAAAATTGAAACTAAGGTAGAAAAATAAAAGATTAAAGAAGCACTAATAACAATACAAGATATGTAGTAATAGTCATCTAAGGATAAAATAATACTATACTAACACTAATACTACTGAACTAAGGAAGACAAAGGGAAATACTTGACGCCCTTCTAACCATCGACCCTAATACTCTATCTCCACACCATCATATCAAGGTCATATATTCGGTAAGCTCAAGTTATGCCATGTCCCGCATGATCACCTCTCCCCAAGACTTCTTTGGCCTAACTCTACACCCTTTCTCTTACACCCCAAGGACAACCTCTCACATCTCCTGGCTGAGGCATTTGTGCTTCTCCTTTTAATATGTCCGAACCATCGAAGCCTCGCGTCTCACATCTTATCTTCCAAGGGGGTCACTCCCACCTTATACCTAATAACTTTGTTCCTAATTATATCTAACCTAATATGCCCACACATTCATCCCAACATCTTCATTTCAGCTACTTTCATCTTCTAGACATAGGAGTTCTTGACTGGCCAACACTTTGCCCCATACAACATAGTCAGTCTAACCACTACTTTGTAGAACTTAACTTAAACTCAGAATGGTACGTTCGTATCGCACAAGGCACCGGACGAGAACCTGCACTTCATCCACCCCGCTCCGATAATATCCTCATCAATTCTCTGTCACTCTGAATTACAGACCCTGGGTACTTGAAACTCTCTCTCCTGGGAATGACGTGATTATCAAGCCTCACATCCACATCTGCCTCCTGGGTAACGCCAAGTATTCTATCTTGGCCCTGCTCAATTTGATACCTTTTATCACGACCCAATTCCCGAACCCGATCGTGATGGCGCCTCTTGTGAAGACAAGGCCAGCCAGACCATCTCAGAACACCACTTAAAGCAGTTAATCTGTTA
>MU789703.1:0-24689 GCA_026770625.1 Nicotiana glauca
TTCTGATCAGTCTTCAAGAAATGCCGAGTCAAGCGAGCAGAGGTGAATCATATCAGGGGCAACACTCCGGTCCAATCAAGGGAAATGAAGAATGAGAGAGTCTTGTTTATGAGAACCCCCACGAGTGCACAAGGCGATGAAAGTGAGAGAAATAAGAAATGAGAGAGTCTTATTGGTGAAAACCTTCAGGGCACCATAAGGCGACGGTGAGTTGAAAGAAAGACTAAAATGAGAGAGGCTTGATGGTGAAAACCCTTCGGGCACTACAAGTAGAATAAGGATTGTGAATCAGATCAGCCAAGCGGAGCGTTGAAGCCCATGTTTCCCGGAAAAAGGTACAACGAGAGCCGAACATCAGATTTGCTAAACAGAATATGCCGCAGGTGCATGCCAAGGTCATTAGAGTCGGTATCCACATCCGATAGCTTTCTAATTCGTAGTTTCTTGTTAGGAACCATCTTTTTCATTGTCCTCCTATTATATTCCTTTTGTCCCATTTACTTCCTCCTCTTGAGTCTGTCTGGTCATAACAAGTGAGAAATGACTTCAAAATTTGCCACTAGCTTTCTAATTGTACAAAACGGGATCTGGTGAACACATCCAGGCGTCAAGCCAAGAGGAAATAGTAGGCACACTGAGTTGGCAACAATTGACATATTTGGGATCCTTGTGAAATACGAAGGCTGGGTGTATGTTAATGAACGATGAAACAAATGAAAGGTTAGAACGAAGGGATTAAAGGTACTTCCTGAGATAAACTTGACAAAGGGTGGTAAACCAGTCACGAGCAAGACTTTCCAAACAGAAGTCAAAGTCATCATAGCCAATAGGGGAGTTGTAGACCTCAAGGACTGGACCAAAGGCTTCATTCAAGAAAGAGTAACATATATCTTGAGTGGGTGGCAATTGACGTGCTTTGGGCTTTGGGTGAAATATAAGGGTTTGGTACGTATCAATTCAGGAACAATGCAACAGATGGAGGGTGTTAGGTGAACGGATCAAAGGTATTTTTGGTGAAACACGAAAGGTTTGGTATATATCAATTCACGAAAAATGAAACAAAATGGAGGGTGTTTGGCGAACGGATCAGAGATATTCCTTGTGGCAAGGGTAACAAAGAAGGTGGTTAGTCAATAAACAAGCAAGGTCTTCGGGTGGGAATCAGTTATCATGACAAGTGAAGGAGCAACAGACCTCAAGGCCAAGGCATGTGGTTAAATCAAGAAAGAACATCATATACACAGAGTGGGGGGCAATGGGAATGTTTTGGGATTCATGTGAGACACAAAGGTTGGGGAGTTGCCGGTTCATGCAAATAGAGGATGTTGGGTCTGAACGGAGAAACGGTATTTTATGTAATGAGGACGAAAGAGAAAGGGGTTAGTCCATAAACAAGCAAGGTCTTCGAGTGGAAATCAGTCATCATGGGAAGTGAAGGAGCAATCCCCCTCAAAGTTCAAGGCCACAAAGCAGCCACCACATTTTAAACTGATAAGAATTTTCTTTGATTGAAACAGGGGCAGAAAGTTTTTGTTGGTTTCGGAGAAACCCTCCTTAGGGAAAAAGCAAGCACCAAGATAGGTTTGACCATAAATTCCCAGGACCCTCCTGGAAAATAGGACTTAGTTTAAATTCAAAACAATCATGAGTAGCATAATTTAACATAAATGTACCCCCAAAGGGAATATAAGTTGGTTTCAAAGTTTACATGTTTAAGATAGAATTCAATTAGAAGTTTTTAGGACCCTCCTGGATAATGGAACGTCGTTTAAAGTCTGCTTAGATAACAAGATATAGTGGAAGTCATACATTTAAAAGATATAGCTTAGATGTTAAATTGTTGTGTTGTTAAGAGTTGTCAGGACCTACCTAGATAATAGGACCTAGCTTTCAAATTTTTAGTAATATTTGGCAATACGATTCAGTTTAACACTCGCATATGTGCCCAGCTACCAAAATGGGGCAGGAGAGTTTCTTTGTTTTGTCTATGTTTGTTGAAATCAGGCGCCCACCTGGAGAACAAGGGAATACATTTCAAGTTCAGCAATCAGGCGCCCACCTGGAGAATAAGGGAATACATTTCAAGTTTTAGCAATCAGGCGCCCACCTGGAGAACAAGGGAATACATTTCAAGTTCAGCAATCAGGCACCCACTTGGATAACAAGGGAATACATTTCAAGTTCAGCAATCAGGCGCCCACCTGGAGAACAACGGAATACTTTTCAAGTTTCAGCAGTCAGGTGCCCACCTGGAGAACAAGGGAAGTACAATTCAAATTTTAATTATGATATTAGATAACATGATGTGCCCACTCACCAAACTAGGGCAGAAAATTTTCTTTGTTTGTTTATTTTGTTGCAGTCAGGAGCCCACCTGGAGAACAAGGGAATACTTTGCAAGTTCAGCAGTCAGGCGCCCATCTGGAGAACAAGGGAATACATTTCAAGTTCATCAATCAGGCACCCACCTGGATAACAAGGGAATACATTTCAAGTTCAGCAATCAGGCGCCCACCTGGAGAACAAGGGAATACTTTTCAAGTTTCAGCAGTTAGGCGCCCACCTGGAGAACAAGGGAAGTACAATTCAAATTTTAATTTTGATATTGGATAACATGATGTGACCAGTCACCAAACTGGGGCAGAAAATTTTCTTTGTTTGTTTATTTTGTTGCAGTCAGAAGCCCACCTGGAGAACAAGGGAATACTTTTCAAGCATCGTAGTCAGGAGCCCACCTAGAGAACAAGGGAATACTTTTCAAGCATCGCAGTCAGGAGCTCACTTGGAGAACAAGGGAATACTTTTCAAGCATCGCAGTCAGGAGCCCACCTGGAGAACAAGGGAATACTTTTCAAGCATTGCAGTCAGAAGCCCACCGGGAGAACAAGGGAATACTTTTCAAGCGTCGGCAATCAGGAGCCCGCCTGAAGAATAGAGGCACATATTTCAAACTTCAGCAGTAAAGCATCACTTGGAGGAATGGCAAAACATCGCCAATCACAATTCAAGGCAACAACAAGAATTCCATCGAAAGAATACAAGTTCAAGGCAACACTAGAGCAAGTTTGAAGACATAGATAAGACCTTTTTTGTAATTCATAGATCATAGCTTAGGCTAGTTTCTTTTTATTTTGACACGGTGTAATAAGGAGGTCAGTGAGCAGTAGCAGCAGCAATGGCAATGAAATCACAGTCCCTGGTAGTCCCCAGCTACCAGACCTTCCCGAACTACACTGACCTGATTCCTGTTCAGCCAAGGATATGTAGGCAACCTCCGAAGCAGGGTGCGGTCAAACTTTTCAAAAATGCTTCACACGGAATATTCAAACGGGCAAAAATCGCTCGTTTCCGCTCACTTATCTTTGCACGAAAACTTTTCATGTTTCCGAGCAAAGAGGGGCAGCTGTGAGCACATGATTTTTGCCCTATATATGAATTATTCCCAAAAATTCCAAACAAAATAATTTCTTTATTATTTTACAATTTTTGTGAATTTTTGTGTTATTTTGTCTGTGCAATTTTATTCATATGAAAAATACAAAAATACATCTGCATTTAGGATCTAATTTCACATTTTAGGATTAATTAGGGGTTAATTTGTTTAAGAACAAAATATGAAGAAAACAACAAAAATAGTTCTCTTTTGCATTTTTATTGTTTTAATTGTTGAATTTATCGCGGAATAGATTTTTAACAAATTTTAGGAATTAATTCGTATAATTTTGGGAATAAATTAGGTTTTAGTTTTACTTTTGCATTTTTATAAAATCATAAAAAGTATAAAAATACAAAATGAAAAGAAAATAAATAAAAGCAAATAAAGAGAAAAGCAAATAAAAAAAGAGGAGAAAAACAAAGAAAGGTGGGCTGCCTAATGCAAAGACCATAATTGGGCTATTTCAGTTAAATAGTTCAGCCCAACCAACCCAGCCCAAATGTCTCACCCGGCCTGCCCCCTCCTCTAGAACCAAACGACGCCATTTCGTCTAACGAGATCTGGGCCGTCAATTTCTCGTCATCCAATGGCCAGTATTCGCTCTTGATTATTTCATAAAACTGTCTCAAATCCCTTGAAACCCTAAACGACCAAAGCCCCTTATTCCTCGTACGGCTCTGTAACACCGCCGTCTCTGCCACCGCCGGAGAAAATGATACTTTCTCCGATGGCTTCCAGATTTACACCCCTATACCGCCTTGACATCCTCTTAATGAATCTACCATCATCTCCTTTCGAATCCCACCATAAGCCCTAAAATAACCAAAAATGTCTTTATCGTCTCCGCCGCCCACGGCGGCGACACCACCAAATTGCCCCAAATCCACACCAGGCGTTTACCTCCCTCCCCACGTCATGAATCCACACTCCTTTTACTTCGAATCACTCGCCATCCGTTCGAATTTTGAATCAAACTTGGACTCCAAAACCCTAGCTCCATGAGTCATGGGTTTTTCAGAGGGCTTGATCATTATAGCATTTAGTCGTGTATTTTCTCGTGAAAATATACGATTAAATGCTCATTTGGTCAAGGGTTCATCAGATTTTTTGCCCAGTTGAAGTTTCAGAACTGGTAAACTTCCCCGGTTATTTTTTTGTTATTTTTATTATCTGTTCCTGAGTATTTGCTTGTTAGTCGTCTTAGGTCTTCTGCTGCTGAGTCTGATTTCTGTTCTTATTCCAAGTTTTGATTTAGAATTCAGCGATTCAATGGGTGATAATTTGTTTGTTGAATGATGGTTGATAGATTCGAACAGTTAAAACTAATATAGGTTAGTGTTTGAAGGGTTTGACTTTGCAAAAGTACTGTTTGATTGATGCCATGTTGATTGGTTTTGATTTTCTTTCTGCTTTAATTAGTTTAGTTCAATTAGTTTAGGATAATCAATAAATTGTTCAGTGTTTGGTGAATTAGCAGATCTAATTAGTTAAAAAGTGTTGTTAGAGATTGGTTATAGCTGAATAATATAGATTTTAGTTAACTATGAGGGGTTGGGACAGTTTGGGTAATTTCAGTTTGAACTAAGGGAAATTCAGGGGTATGGAATTTAGCTAGAACTTCCTAGAAGCTTCTAGATGTAGGTTCTAAGGTACATTTCAGTAAAATAAGGGTGTAACTTGGGTAACAAGTCAAGAAGAAAAGGATTAATTTGAAAATAACATAGGGACTAGAGGTAAACTCAAAATCTGAAGGTTGCCCTCATTGTGCCTATAAAATGGCATTCACGTGCCTTGAATAACAAGTTTGAGACCCCAAAATTTCCCCCAAACCTCTCCTACAGATCTGAAGTTTTGGATTTGAATTTCAAATGATTAGAAGTTTAAATTTCTCTTTAGATTTTAATTCCTACTGAAAAATCCAAAAAAAAATATATAAAAACCAAAAAAAATCACTGTTGCATTAGTTTCTGCATCCATTCCAACCTTCCAACTCGTTTAGGATCAAAAACAACTTGAATTTCCTTGTTTCTGTTTGGTATTTGAGGTTCAAATGCATATGGATTCATTTGTGAAATGGATCTGAGTTGGCTAGTGGTTATTTGTTGAAGCGTGTTCATTGCTGGATCATTATTGGTCATTTTTGTGCTGTTTGGATTTCTAAAGTGTTCTCCTGGTGCTGCAGCTCACTGTCTGTCATTTGCTGCTGATCTCTTCTTCTTCTTCTATTATAAATTGAATTCAGGTACCTCTTTGATCTCCTATGAACTATGAAGTCTTGATGTAGTTTTGATTTGAGGAGTACATAATGAAGTGCTATTTATATTGCTGTTGGAAGTCGAATCCTAAATTTACTTTGTTTCTGTCTGGTTTTAAAGTATAAAACAGCTTGTTACTTGAAGTTTTTTTGTGTCATTTGTATAATTGGACTATGCTGGACTATATGAGTTACTACTTCTCAGATTAATGTGGTTGAAATGAGTTAAGCACTAGTTGTAATTAATTGTTGTGATAGATCGATAAAATACTTTCACAAACGGATTGAGAGTCCTTATTAGCTGCCTTTTCATAGTGTGAGTTCGGTTATTATGCTAGTCCAAGGCATGCATCTGGTTAAGGTTTTAATGTTCTGCTAATTCGAAACTCTAGTAGAAGAGGAATAGTGGTTGTAAAAGGCAAAGTTACATGATTTTATGTTTTAATAATTCACTCCAGTAGTCCCTTTCATTTGAGGACCAAGTCCTGGGTAGTAGTGACAATTCGATTAGGCATTAGTTTATTGTTTTGTTAATTCAAAAGCATGATCAAGTGGAGATAGCAGTTGGCATTAAGTGAAATTGTATAGCATGAATTTCAGATTAGTATATTGGTGACTTTGGGTTGAGAATGACAATAGCACTAATAAATTGTGTTTGCCAGTAGTTCAGTAGGTAAACTGGGCCCTAAACTAGAATTCGACTGATCACTTTGAATAGGTGAATGTCGATTTTCCTTACTACAATTGTTGAATACGTTTTGAATAACTTGAAGTGATCTCAGAAGTGTTTGTTCAAATTGATTGCCGGACAGTTTGGCCAGCTTTATCACAAATGGCTCAAGTCTCGTTTGAAATATGCATCCGTGTGGATCTAAGCCCAGGCTGGTGAATAGCTTACCCGTATGCGTACTTAGGTTCTGATTTTAAACGGGCTGTGTTCAGGACCCAGTTATAATAGTTCTTAAACAATATTAATTAACTAGGATTCTTTATTTTATTTTAGAGACAATAAAAATAGAAAATCATAGTTGCTCTTATATTTGCCTTTTAAAATGAGATGAGCCTCGCCAAACGAAACATATAAATTGCGGGGCCGTCAATAAATATTGTTTTGAATAATTAGACTTCGGGATGGGCCGTTTAGCGAATTTTACGGCCCTCCCCAAAGATAATAACGCGTTAGTCACTTTAGGCGCGCTTTTAATAATTTACTTTCCTAAATTCGGGTGCATATTTATGTGACCCAAATCCAAATCTCAACGAAGTCGAAACGTGTCAAAAATTGCGGGTGCATTTATGTGATGCGATTCGAGACATCTTTTCACGACGTTGCAATTCTCTAAAAATAATAATAATAAAAGCGGTTCAAAGTTAAAAGCATATAGGTTAAAACATGTATTAAAATCAAATAAATAAGCCAAATATGACAGTTGAGCGACCGTGCTAAAACCACGGAACTCGGGAATGCCTAACACCTTCTCCCGGGTTAACAAAATTCCTTACCCAGATTTCTGGTTCGCGGACTGTTAACAAAGTCATAATTTCCTCGGTTCGGGATTCAACCGGTGACTTGGGTCACCATTAATCTCCCAAGTGGCGAGTCTGAATATTAATAATAAATCCCGTTCCGATTGTCCTTTAATTGGAAAAACTCCTTTATGCCCTTGCGGGTGTAGTGAAAAAGGAGGTGTGACAATCGGGGCGTAAATTATTAAGACGACTGGCCGGTTCATCACTTCCTCCTACACTTAAACATTCGCTTGTCCTCGAACGAGCATAGAGAACATACCTGAAGTAGTGAAAAGATGAGGGTACTGGTTGTGCATATCTCGCTCGGTCTCCCAAGTTGCCTCCTCGGCCAGATGACCCTGCCAATGAACCTTTACTGAAGCAATGTTCTTTGACCTCAACTTTCTAACCTGCCTGTCCAATATAGCCACTGGCTCTTCAACATAGGATAGATCCTTGTCCAACTGGACTGAATTTAAATCCGACACGTGCGACGGATTATCGTGATACCTTTGGAACATCGAAACATGAAATACCAGATGGACCCCGACCAAACTGGGAGGCAAGTCAAGCTCATAAGCAACCTCCCCAACTCGCCTCAAAATCTCAAAAGGGCTAATAAACCTCGGACTCAACTTCCCTTTCATCCCAAATCTCATGACGCCCTTCATAGGCGAAACCCAAAGCAAAAACCGCTCTCCGACCATATATGAAACATCACAAACCTTCCTATCCGCGTAGCTCTTCTATCTGGACTGGGCTGTATGGAGTCTATCCTGAATCATCTTAACCTTCTCCAATGCGTCCTAAACCAACTCTGTGCCCAATAGCCTGGCCTCACCTGGCTCAAACCAACCCACCGGAGATCTACACCTCCTACCATATAAAGCCTCATACGGCGCCATCTGAATGCTGGACTGATAATTGTTGTTGTAAGCAAACTCTGCCAATGGCAAGAACTGATCCCAAGACCCTCCAAACTCAATCACACATGCACGGAGCATATCCTCAAGAATCTGAATAGTGCGCTAGGACTATCCGTCCGTCTGGGGGTGAAATGTTATGCTCATTTCCACCCAGGACCCAACTCCTGCTAAACGGCTCTCCAGAACCATGATATAAACTGAGTACCTCTGTCCGAAATAATGGAGACTGGAATAAAATGCAAACGAACAATCTCCCGGATATAAATCTCCGCCAATCGCTCCGAAGAATAGGTAGTACACACAGGAATGAAATGAGCGGACTTGGTCAGCCTATCCACAATAACCCAAATGGCATCAAACTTCTTGAAAGTTCGTGGGAGCCCAACTACAAAGTCCATGGTGATCCACTCCCACTTCCACTTCGGGATCTCTATCTGCTGAAGCAATCTACCCGGTCTCTGGTGCTCATACTTCACTTGTTGACAGTTGAGGCATCTAGCTACATATCCAACTATATCCTTCTTCATCCACCTCCACCAATAGTGTTGTCTCAAATCCTGATACATCTTTATGGCACCCGGATGGATGGAATACCGCAAACTATGGGCCTATGCAAAAATCAACTCTCGAAGCTCATCAACATTGGGCACACAAATCCGACCATGCATCCTCAATGTCGCGTCATCTGCAATGGTCACATCTCTGGCATCACCGTGCTAAACCTTGTCCTTGAGGACAAGTAAATGAGGGTCATCATATTGTTGCTCCCTGATACGATCAAATAAAGAAGACCGGGAAACCACACAAGCTAGAACCCGACTGGGCTCCGAAAGATCCAATCTCATAAACTGCTGGCTAAGGCCTGCACATCCATCGCCATAGGCCTCTCTTAAGCTGGTAAATATGCCAAACTGCCCAAACTCTCCGCCCGGCGACTCAAGGCATCCGCCACTACATTGGCCTTGCCCGGGTGATACAGAATAGTAATATCATAATCCTTTAGCAACTCTAACCACCTCCTCTGATGCATATTTAGATCCTTTTGCTCGAACAAGTGCTGCAAACTCTGATGGTCAGTATAGATCTCACAAGGCACACCGTACAAATAATGACGCCAGGTCTTCAAGGCATGAACAATAGCAGCTAGCTCGAGGTCGTGGACAGGGTAATTCTTCTCATTTATCTTTAACTGTCTGGACGCGTAGGCAATCACCCTACCATCCTGCATCAATACCGCTCTGAGGCCAACCCACGAGGCATTACAATAAACTGTATAGGACCCCGAACCAGTAGGCAATATCAAAATTGGGGTTGTAGTCAAAGCTGTCTTGAGCTTCTGAAAGCTCGCCTCACACTCCTCTGTTCACTGAAATGGGGCACCCTTCTGGGTCAATCTAGTCATAGGGACCGCAATCGATAAAATCCCTCCATAAAACCATGGCAGTAGCCTGCCAAACCAAGGAAACTGCGAATCTCTGTAGCTGAGGATGGCCTAGGCCAACTCTGCATGGACTCTACCGCCTCAATGCCCTCACTCGGTACCATGTGGCCTAAGAATGCCACAGAACTCAACCAAAACTCACATTGTGAGAACTTTGCATATAATTTCTTCTCTCTCAGGGTCTGAATCACGGTCCTCAGGTGCTACTCATGATCTTCGCGACTCCGGGAATACACTAGAATATCATCAATAAAACCAATAACAAACGAGTCCAAATAGGGACGAAACACACTGTGCATCAGATGCATAAAAGCTACTGGGCATTGGTCAGCCCAAATAACATAACAAGGAACTCGTAATGACCATACCGAGTCCTGAAGGCAGTCTTCGGGATATCTAGCTCCCGAATCTTCAACTGGTGGTAACTTAAGCGCAGGTCAATCTTAGAAAACACATGTGCGCCCTGAAGCTGGTCAAACAGATCATCAATACGAGGCAAAGGATAACGTTTCTTCACTGTAACCTTTTTCAACTGGCGATAATCGATACACATGCACATAGAACCATCATTTTTCTTCACAAACAAGACAAGAGCATCCCCAGGTGAAATACTGGGTCGAATAAAACCCTTATCAAGCAATTCCTGTAACTGATCCTTCAACTTTTTCAACTCAGAAGGAGCCATACGATACGGAGTAATGGAAATAGGCTGAGTGCCCGGCAACAAATCAATGCCAAAATCAATATCTTTATTAGGCGGTATGCCCGGAAGGTCAGCTAGAAACACATCAGGATAATCTCGTGCCACTGGGAATAAATCAATAGAAGGGGTATCAAAACTAACATCTCTCACATAAGTTAAATACACGGCACACCCCTTCTCAACCATACGTTGAGCTTTAAGGAAAGAAATAACTCTACTGGGGGGTATGATCTAAGGTACCCCTCCACTCAACACGCGGTATACCTGGCATAGCCAGCGTCACGGTCTTGGCGTGACAATCAAGAATAGCATAATGGGGCGACAACCAGTCCATGCCCAAAATAATATAAAAATCAACCTTACTGAGTAACAATAAATCTGCTCTGGTCTCAAAACCACGAATAGTAACCAAACATGACCAATAAATATAGTCCACAATAAGAGAATCCCCCTACATGAGTAGAAACATAAACAGGAAATCTCAAGGAAATCTTGAGGTACACCCAAATACGGAGCAAAATAATAAGACATATAAAAATAAGTGGAGCCTAGATCGAATAGAATCGGTACACCTCTATAACAAACCATGTCAATACATGTGATGATAGAATTGGAGGCAATAGTCTCAGTACGGGTAGGTGGGGGTAGCAACTGGGTTGTAACCAAAGCTTGAGAACTCTGCAGGGCACGCTGTGGCCGAGAAGTCTTCGGAGGTGCACTCCTCCTAAGTCTAGGGCAATACCTCACCACATGGCGTATGTCATCACACTCAAAGAAACCTCGCAACTGATGTGGAAGTGGGAACTATGCGGTATGGGTGCTCCAAGACCCCTGAAGACCTAAAACTTTGTGGGAAATCTGCGATGCAAATTGAGCTGGCTGACCCACAAAACCTCTACCATGCCGTACTCTTCCTCCAAAATAAGGACCAGCGGGTCTTTCCAATCTACGAGGTCTACTCACTCCTCTATACTCTCCCTCCTGACCTCTTCTGTCCTCTCTCTCCTGGACTCACCTGTCCCCTACTCGGTGAGAGGTCCTCACCACCCGCTGAACTGGGACCACAGGCTGTGTCATCATGACACCAGAAACCTGACCAATGGAAACTCGCTGCTCTAGAGTGGGGGCGGCGGGAGTCTGGGCCCCTACCCCGCCCATCTTACACACGAGGGATCTCTTAGTATCCCGAGGATCTCTTGGTATCCTCAATACTTATATATATATATGTGTCAGGGATCTCTTGGTATCCCGCACTATCAATCTAGAACATATCACGTACAGGGGATCTCCCGGGATGCCGTCCCATAGTCCCCAAATTTAAATCATACAATAACAGCTCAAACAAAAGAATAATGCTAAGCTCAGAACAAGTAATAGTAAATTCTAACCTAACATGCTTCACGGAGTACAAATAAGACAGTTTAGGCACATAGGCAAATAAGTCAACTAAACATGCTCCTCTAAGCTAACATAGGAAAACTTACAATTAGAATAAATCGATAAGCAAGAAAAACTCAATTGAAATACTTCTAGTAAAAATGGATTTTCAACAATTAGCTCAAGTACGCGCTCATCACCTCACGTACGAAACATTCAAATATCAAATATCATATCCTAAGGGGAAAGGTCCTCCACACAAGGTTAGACAAGCCACTTACCTCAAACCGGTACAAAATCAACTAGGAACCACGCCTTTGCCACAAGTATCCGACTCCAAATGGCCCAAATCTATTCAATTCAATTACATATTGTAAATAACACCTCAAGCATCTGATTCTACTATTTAATTTAAAGCTAAGACGCAAATTTAGGTAAAATGACCAAAATGCCCCTCAGGTCAACATCTCGGAATCGAAAAGTTTTTATATTTTCAGAACCTACGTACTCTCATGAGTCTAAGCATAACAAGAATACTAAAATCGAAGTCCAAATGACCCTTAAATTCTCCATTAAAGTTCTAAGAACTTTTCCCCTAATTTCTACCAAAATTTCTAAATTAAATGATGAAATTAACTAAAGATTGATGGAATATAACTAGAAAAGATTAGATAAATGTTACCCAATGATCTCTTCTTCAAAACCCTCTCAAAAATCGCCCTCTCCCGAGCTCCAATTTGATTTTCCAACTTTTGAAACTAAACCCTCGAATTTGTTGTTTCATTATAGTGATTTTTGCTTTTGCGGTCAAGGAACCGCATCTGCGGAACTTAAGCCACTTCTGCGGTTCCATTTAAAAATCTAAATTTCCGCTTCTGTGGTTCTTATGTCGCAGATACGAATCCGCTTCTGTGAAATTCCCTCCGCATCTGCTGAGCCTGAAGAGTATGCCCAAACCCGCTTCTGTGATGCCAAGGCTGCTTCTGCGATTCCCAATTCGCAGAAGCAAAAATACCAGAAGCAGCAAAAACTCATATCTCCCAACTTCCAAAATTCACCCGTCAACCATCCGAAATTATCCTGAGGCCCCCGGAACCTCAACCAAAAGCACCAATAACACCTAATACACTATTCAAACTTTTACCAATCTTAAAACACCTTACACAACACCGGAAACTCGAATAACTCCAGGATTTAAGCCTAAGAACTTCAAATTTCATCAAAACACGCTTTCGATCAAAAACCTATCCAAAACACGCCCGAACGACCTGAAATTTTGCACAAACATCCCAAATGACATGACGGAGCTACTTCAACTTCCGAAATTCCATTCTGACCCTCGAATCAAAAACTCACTATCGGTCCTGAAACTTCAAAAATTCAAACTTCGGCATTTCAAGCCTAAATTAGCTACAGACCTCCGAAACATATTCCGAACACGCTCCCAACCTCGAAAACACCTAACGGAACTAATGAACCATCGAATTTCCATTTCGAGGTGTTCTTCACATTGTTCCGACTATGGACATCTTTCCAACACTTAAGCTCTCATTTAGGGACTAAGTGTCCCAAAACTCTCTGAAACTCAACACCGAACGTCCCAGAAAACCAAAATAGCAGAAAAGAACTTAGGGAAAAGAGTTAATAGGGGATCGAGGCATAAATTCTTAAGACGGCCAGCTAGGTCATCACGGTGTTAGAACCACGAAACCCGGGAATGCCTAACACCTTCTCCCGAGTTAACATAATTCCTTACCCGAATTTCTATTCGTGGACTGCAAAATAGAGTCAATCTTTCCTCGATTCAGAATTTTAAGCTGGTGACTTGGGATACCATAAATTATCCCAAGTGGCGACTCTAATTCTTTAAATAGTTAATCTCGTTTCAATTGTCACTCAAATTGGAAAAAACTCCCTTATACCATTTCGAGGTGTAGGATAAAGGAGGTGTGACAACACTAACATAATATCTAACGGTATCAAAGATATAAACTTATAGGGTCTCAGAATAATAATATATTAAACCCTCTATAACCTCCTAATAGAAATAATCCATTCGTACTCATGTAGATTTACTACAACACATCCTAATGATAGGGTATGGGATTTAACACAAACTTAGGGAGGCCTGACTGGCACCCGGTGCCACACTGTCCCGAGCGAACCACTCTGCAATATTTTTTTTCTCTGTAACTATCATGGGCCAACATGGCCGTAACGCGTAATGTACAACTATAAGTGGGAAAATCTTGTATCACTAAACCATGTTTCTTAAAACATGAATACATATGGGCCGTCAAGGCCTCTGACATACTGTACAAAATGAACCTCTGTCAATAAATCCTCTAAGATTATTTGACATCAAATAGGATAGGGTACCATCCCACCTATATTTTTGTGATAAAATTCTGACACGATGACTAAGGCTGCATTGTGGGCCGGGACCGCGGGCCAAATAGGTCAAACGGGCCTAATGGGCCGATCTAAGTGGGCCAGTCCCAAATGGTGCAATAAGCCCGTAGCAAGCCGGTCCTACCCGTATAGCCCACGAGCCCGAGACTGCTAAGCCCGGGACCGGCAAGCAGGCCTGGGCTGGTTCAACTGGGCCTAACGGGCCAAACGATCCTCAACGACTATATTTAAAAAAAAATTAAAAAATGACCAACGGTCAGATTTTAAAATCTAGTCGTTGGCCATCAAAAAATAGCCGTTTGGGAGTTTAAAAATAGTCATTTGGCCCCCAAACTTTATATAATTATACTTTTTCCTAATTCTCAACTATAAATACCCCCTCATTCTTTCATTTTTACTCACAAATTCGTCAATCTCTCTCAATCTATATCTAATTCTCTTCTATAATTGCTTACTTTATTATTGCAATTTTGTGAAAAATTGTGAAGTTGGTAAATTGAAGTATTCAAGTCTTCAAGTCTTCAATGATTTTCAATTTTCAAGAAGTTGTTCGTCAATTCGGTAAACTCGTTCCAACTCTTAAGTTTTAAGAATATAGTTTTGTTTATTTTAGTTTGTATAACTATAATTAATATGGCCTTTTCTTTGAAAAAAATATTTGGTGGTAAGGGAAAATCTAAAATTGGTAAATCTAGTCGCCAAGCTACTACCCTTCCCCCGGCTCCCCGACCCAGATCTGTTATCCGTCCTCCTCCACTTGTTGTTCTTGATAGTGATAACCCTTGTTTTTAATTTTTCGAGAGTCAATTTTGCCATGATGTTGCACCAGGTCAACAATTAAATGAAGAAGTTATGAATGCTCTTTATCCTAATGAAACTATCTTTGAAAATGATGAGGAAAATGATGATGTAGATAAAACCCAACCGGATTTAGATAATACACCTACTAGTCCTGTTAATAACCCAACTAATGCCTCGCCTGACCCACATGTAGAAACCCCTACTTTTAATAGACAACCTCCTAAACACCCCGAAACATCACTTGTTTTGAACTTTTTTACTCAATTAAGAGAACAAAATAAGGCTAAGTGTAAAACTTGTGGGGGTTTGCTGGCGCATAAATTTACTAGAGACCATAGTGGTACGGGTAGTTTGACTAGACACATAAAGATACACCCTAGAGATAAAGCTAGATTGTTACAAATGAAAGCGCAGCTAGAGGGGACAAGTGTAGATACTACGGTTAACCCTAGTACAGGTTCAAATCTAGTTCAACCAGGAATTAACATTGTGACCGGTAGCATTTTATATTACGATCCAAATAAAGATAGTGAAGAATTAGCAAAGATGGTTACTGTTATGTGCTTACCCTATAGTTTTCCTTCTAACCCTCACTTTATGCATTATATTAGAAAAGTTTTTAATCTTACTTATAAAGGTTGGCCTCGCGCAATCATAAAGCGTGATATTTATAAATATAAACATGAATATGAACAATATTTGCGGTATTTATTTACTCATATAGATTGTCGGATTGCTATTACTACTGATATTGGTAAAAGTGGTAATGACTATGATTATGTTGCTATAACTACTCGTTGGATTGATGAACAATGGAAAATGCAAAAACGCATTATTGCTTATAGAATAATTAATTCATGTCACACGGGTAAGTTTATTGTTAATACTGTTGCAGATATTAGTAGATATTTTTGCATTAGAGATAAAATAATGTCAATTTCTATGGATAATGCTTCTAGTAACACTAATACCATAGGCTTACTTACAACTACACTAAATCTTGTATTTAGTAATTATTTTCATGTTAAATGTGTTTGTCATATTTACCATTTAATCGTCGGTAATGGTATGATAATTTTAAATTTATAAATTGAGAAGGTTAAAATGGCTCTTAATTGGCTTTTTTATTCAAACCGTAGAAGTATATTTAGATAGTATTTTAAAAAATGTGATGAATTTGGCCATAGAGAAAGAAAGGTTCCTAAAGCTTGTCCGACTAGATGGAATTATATGTACGAAAGTTTAGTAGTTGCATATGAATATAGAAACTCAATTAATGCAATGTTTAATGCTTGTGTTGGTGGTGAGGATAATGATGAAATCCTTACAAATCAAGATTAGAATAATGTAAAAATATTTATAGATTTTTTACAACAATTTCATCAAGCTACAAATGAATTGTCTGGGCAATATTATCCTACTATTTCAAACTGTTTAGTTTATATTGCAGCACTATGTGATTTATCTGTTGATTTTTCAAAGAGTGGGAAAATTTATCAACTTGCTATAAATGTAATGAAAGAAAAGTTTAAAAAATATTTTTTTTCCCTATCCCCCCTATTTATGATGTTGCTGCCATGTTAAATCCTATCATGAAATTAAAAGGTCCTCACTTTTGGTATTCAAATATTTATAAGACTTTAGATCTTTCAAAAGAGGAATTTGCTACACTTGCAGATGCAAAAGCCTCAATTAAAATAAATGATCAAACAATTTATAATGCTTATCAACTTGCCTTAGATATTCAATACTCATTTCTTCGCTCAATACTCATTTCTCAATCTAAATTTCTCCCATTCTCTCAATCTCCAATTTTCAAGACTTCAAGTTTCAATCTCAAATTTTCAAATCTCAAGTTAAATCATGCCTCGTTCGGAAAGAGTGCGCTCATTTGTTTTGCAACACTTTGAGGTTCTAGAAGAAAATTAAGAAGGTCAAAAATTAAAGTGCAAGAACTATGGTCAAGTCTTAAATTTTCAATCTGATTTAGGCTGCCCTAGTTTTCTCTCTCGTTTTCTCTCTAGAATATTTTCGGTGAGTTTTACGTGAGAGCTTCCATGGCCAATATGGCCGGCGGCCAGCCATCTCTACCGGCTGGTCAGCCCCCCACTACCATCGCCCAATCCCCCACGACAACCAACAACATTTCCCAGCCTTTGGATTACTCAAAAATCCTAAAACCTGTTGCATTGAACACTGCCATGCAGACGTCGAACACACCTCCAAAAACTATCGAATCAATTCCCATGAAATTTGTTGAATATCTTAATGGACAACCCATAATTAAGTGGACTGAAGTAGAAGTGCAACGGATGAACATAATTTAAGGACTTCAATTTGCAGTTCTTGGAAAGTTTTCCTATGGGTGGCCAGATTTGCAGGAAATCAGACACATTCTTCCAATTCAATGTGGGATCGAAGGTGAGTGTAATATTGGCCTAATGAGGGATCGTCACATTTTGATATGATTAACTTTATTAGAGGACTACACCTCTCTCACGTCGAAGGGTGCATATTATCTGAAAGCTAAGGATGGGTATGAATATCAGATGAGACCACTGATATATGACTCTAAGTTCAAGATTTGTGAAGAAACTCCTAAGGTGATGGCATGGATCTCTTTCCCAAATTTATTGCCTACTTTCTTTGTGAAGGAGTGCCTATTTTCATTGGCCTCAGCTGTGGGAATTCCACTACATCTAGATATGGCTATTGTGAACAAAAATAGGCCAAGTTGTGCAAGAGTAAAGGTGCAGATTGATCTTTTGGAAGAACTGCCTAAACGAGTAAGAATGGATATTGTAGATGAAGTTAATGGGAAGATTATAAGTGAATGGGTGAAGGTGCAATATGGTTACATTCCTAAGTATTGTAAAGAATGCAAACTTCAAGATCATAATGAAGAAACTTGCTGGAGATTGCATCCAGAACTATTTGTGGAAGCTGACAAAGAGAAGCAAGCAGTTAATAATAAGGGTACTATTCAGAATAATATGAAGAATCCAATCATGATCTTATCAAGTGGTAAAGTGGTTGGTAATATTGGAGAACAATGGAAAGAGGTTAGAGACAATCGTGTGAGGACTGGTGCAAAACAGGCTACTGATCAAGGTCAAATTGGGAAAGAAATGGTTCCAGTTGATAACGTGAATGTGAAGCAAGGTTTGGTTAATACAGGGAAGGAAATTATTCTTGTAGGTGTGAACAAAAATCAGCAATATGTTACAGGCTCAAGGAAGGAAATTGTCCCAGTAAGATCTGATAATTCTCAACAAATTCAGACAACAAATAAGTTTGTTGCCTTGGAGAATGAAGAGAATGATACAAAAGGTGATGATCAATTGGCTATGGTGAATGCAGTACAAAGTCCAACCCATATCCCTCAGACAACTCAGAAGCAATTGAATCCAGCAGCTTCTAACTTTACTCCCAAATCAACTGGTACTAAACAAACAAAAGAGGCTAATACTACAAAGGATCATGTAGCAGAAAATAGACAGAAGAAACAGAAGGAAACCACAACTAAATGGGTGAGCAGAGATTTTGTAGCCAACAAGGTTACATCGAATCAATCTTGCCATGACGTACCATCACAGACATTTCAATGTGAAGCAATAGTTGAGCATCAATTACTATTACAAAAGGTAGACTGGACAGGTGGAAAATTATGGCATGATCAAAGGGAGGAGGATCCAGATGAAGGTGATTTGTCTTAAAGTTATGAGGAGGAGGAGGATAATGCAACAATGGAAGTTGATGATCCACAAGGGGAAGAAATCAATGTTAATGATAAAAACAACAAAGGTGGAAAACAAATAATGGAGAAATCAATAAATCATACTGATGCTTTGGTGGAGATTGTGAGTTCAAGTACTAAAGCTGCAAATATAGTCACTAATCACACTATTAACAAAGATACAGAACTAAACCCCACGCCTTCTCCAAATAATCCCAATCCAAAAAATACTGAATTGGAAACAGTTGCTATTGAGCAAATGGATCCTAGTGATACTGGTGGATTTGAGGAGCAATTAGATCCTGGTGATTCTGGTGGAGGAAAGGAACAGTTGGCTACTAGTGTTGTTGGGGGAGATAAGGAACAGTTGGATCCTGTGAATCCTACTGGAGATAAGGAACAACAAGAGGTGGACAAAACAAAGGCAGGCAGACTCATGATGGTGAACACAACAAGCAATCAGATTGTACAAGCTGGTCAACTGAAGGAAATAGAGGAGGATGCAACAGGTTTTGGGAGAGATTTGGATGCAGAGTCAACTTGTCAAAATTTGAAGAATGTTGCCACACAAGGAGATATCTCTCCCAGGTTTATAGAGAAAGGAAAATCAGCTGATAGAGGCAGAAAGAAGCCGGTGAAAGAGGTCCCTAATGTACAACCAATTGGGGTCCAAACAAGGAGGACTTTATCTAAATCAATAATTTAGAAGATGCATGCTCTAATGTGTAATATTAGGTCAGTAAATACAGAAAGCGCCTTTGAAAGACTCATCATAATGCATAGAAAATATCACTTTGAGTTCATTGGACTCATGGAACCAAAACAGCAGTCAAGAAAGTTGGATGGATATAGAAGACAAATTGACTTTGAACAGGCTATTGTTAACACTTCTAATAAGATCTGGGCTTTCATAGATGGGAAATATGATGTAACAGTTGTGATTGATGCAGTGTAGCAACTTACTTTGAAGCTCTATGACACAGAAGAGGAGAAAGAATTCATGGTCACATTAGTTTATTCTAAGTGTGATCATATTGAAAGAATTGAGCTATGGGACTCCTTGTACTACCTGACCAGTGATATGACTATTCCATGGATGGTAGGAGTGACTTTAATGTTATATGGGATGAGGAAGAGAAATTTGGAGGCCTTCCAGTTTCATTAAATGAAGTCGATGTCCTTAGGCACTGCATGAACACTTGTAATTTGACTGACATGGGATTCAGAGGAAGCATATATACTTGGTGGAATGGAAGAGCTGAAGAAGACTGTATTTTCAAGAGGTTGGATAGAGTGTTTATAAATATGGAGATGCAGCAGATGTGGCCTGGTCTAGATATCACTCATCTACCTAAAATTGGTTCTGACCATTGTCCATTGCTGATCACCTATAGCACTAATGCAGTACAGATCAAAAGGAGCTTCAGATTCCTATCATTCTGGACAAAACATGATACCTTTAAAGCAGTGGTTAAGGAAAATTGGCAGGCAGATTTTCAGTCAAATCCATTTACCATGTTCAATTACAAACTCAAGAAGCCGAAAAAGGCATTGTTAGTATGGAGCAGATCAACTTATGGGGACATTTTCCAAAAGATTTCAAGTTTAGAAGAGGTTGTCAGGGTTCATGAGGCTCCATTTGAACTCAATCCAACCATGCAAAACAGAGAAAGGTTGAAGAAAGTTCAGGTAGAGATGTTCAAATATTTAGCTTTGGAGGAACAATTTTGGAAGCAAAAGTCAGGAATGACTTGATTTAATGAAGGGAACCGGAATACCAATTTTTCCACGCTCATGTTACTGGGAAAAGGAAGAGGTTGCAGCTGAAAAGAATCCAAAATTCTGCAGGGGTATGGATTGATGATATTTAAGGAATGGCTGAGGAAGTAGTAAAGTTCTTTCAAACTCAGTTTCATGAGGAGAAGGTCCCTACTGACTTTGAGAAAATTGAGCATGTTCCTAATATGATCACTAGGGAATAGAACCAGAATTTGCTAAGGTTACCTACAGAGGAGGAAATAAAGCTAGCTGTGTTTGGATTAAATGGAGATAGTGTTGGAGGACCTGATGGTTTTAATGGCCACTTCTTTCACAATTGTTGGGATATAATTGGAGCAGATATGGTGGCAATGGTGCAGGCTTTTTTTGCTGGATATGAGCTTCCTAGATACATCACTCATATTAACCTAGTTCTACTGCCTAAGAAGAAAGAGATAAACACATACTAAGAAATGAGACCAATAAGCCTCAGCAACTTTATCAAAAAAGTGTTCTCAAGGGTCATACATGAGAGAATGGTAAGTCTACTTCCTAATCTCATATCAGATGAACAGCCAGGATTTGTTAAAGGGAGAAGTATCGGAGAAAATATTTTATTAACTCAGGAAATAGTCACAGATATCAGGCTGAGAACTAAGGCATGCCCTAATGTGATTATTAAATTGGACATGACAAAGGCCTATGATAGGCTATCTTGGCTATTCCTATCAAAAGTAATGAGGAAAATGGGTTTTGATGAGAGGTTTATTAGCATAGTATTTGGGACCATAACAAACAATTGGTATTATGTTCTTCTCAATGGGCAACCATATGGCTTTTTCAAATCAACAAGGGTAGTTAATCAGGGTTATCCTCTTTCACCTGCTTTATTCATCATTACTGCAGAAGCTTTGTCACGAGGATTAAATGCACTTCATCATAATTTATACTTCTGTGGATATGGCCTGCCCAAATGGAGCCCAAAGATCAACCATTTGGCCTATGCAGATGACACAATAATTTTTTCCTCCTCTGATGAAACATCTCTAAGGCTAATCATGCAGGTATTGACAGCATATGAGGCAGCATCTGGTCAATTAATTAATAAGGCTAAGTCTACAGTGTATTTGCATCATCTGACTGATGAAGATGTGATGAGGAAAGTAGAGAGAGTAACAGGAATAGGGAGACAAGAATTTCCTTTCACATACTTGGGATGCCCAATATTTTATGTTAGGAGGAAACTGGAATATTATCAAGGTATGATTAATAAAATCCTGAATAAGATACAATCAAGGAAAGGGAAACTATTATCCATAGGAGGTCGAGCAGTTCTAATTTCCCATGTTCTACAAAGTCAGCCTATACATTTGTTATCAGCAGTCAATGCACCTGGTTCTGTGATCAGCAGAATTCATAAACTGATGGCTAGATTTTTTTGGAGCAATTCAATTGATGGAGGGAGTAGACACTGGGCTTCCTGGGATACACTATGTCTACCATAAGAAGAAGGGGGAGTAGATTTTAGATCTTTACATGATGTGTCTAAGGCACTATTTTGCAAGCTATGGTGGAACTTTAGAACAAAGCCTTCTCTATAGAGCACATTTATGTGCCAAAAATACTGCAAAAAGATGAATGCTATGGTCGTACCTTGGAGGAGGAATGGCTCACATATATGGAGAAAGATGCTAGAATGTAGGGACCTCATTGAGCATCAAATTAAATGGCAACCAAAAATGGGCTCATCATTGTTTTGGTTTGAAAATTGGACAGGTTTGGGTGCATTATACTTTGTAACCCCTCCAGATTTCTTTTCTGATGAATCAATACAAAGTATGTATGAAGTGGTGCAGGGAAATAGATGGAACACGGCTCTATTGCATCAATTACTACCTGAAGAGTTGGCTGATCATATCCAGAATTACGTGAAACCTCCAGTACATGAAGAGACTATCGACAGTCCTGTGTGGATACTTGAATCAAAAAGGGAGTTTAGTGTAAGATATGCCTGGGATTATGTTAGAAGGAGAAGAGATCCAAGTACTTCATATAGGAAAATATAGGTAAAGGGACTGCCTTTCAAAGTGTCTTTATTTATGTGGAATGTCTAGAAAAATAAGCTGCCTTTGGATGATTTTTTTAGGAGGTTGGGTTATTTAATGGCATCAAAGTGCTGGTGTTATGTTCTGCCACAGGAAGAGACAATGTCCCATTTGTTCTTTACTTCATTTGCTGCTAGAAAGGTATGGAAATATTTTTTATCAGCTTCAGGAATTAATATGGAAGGTTTAACTTTACACCAGGCCATTGTAAAATGTTGGACTATGAAAGTTGTACCAAGTTTGCAGCCAATCTGTCAAGCTTTACCTGCGATCATCGTTTGGAAACTTTGGAAAAGGAGGAATGGTTACAAATATGGGTAACTTGTATCTGTCAATAGAGTCATATACCAAGTATCAACAATGCTACAACACTTGGTGAAGTTTAGGAAACCAAGTCTCCAAAATGTCCCTCACAAATGGCCAGATATAGTTAACATGACGGAAGAGTACACTCCTAGGTTGAATTACACCAAAGTACTGTGGGAATAACCTGAGCATGGATGGATAAAAGTGAATATGGATGGTGCATCTAGAGAAAATCCAGGAAGAAGCTCATTTTGTTATGTTCAAAGAAATGAGGAAGGAGATATTGTCTATGCATATGGAAAAGAGATACAGGAGGGAACAAATACAGAAGCTGAAATGAGGGCCATATTAGAAGCTATGAAATACTGTGTGGAAAATGACTACATTCTCATTGACCTACATACAGACTCGATGATGATCAAAAAGTTGCTACAACGTGAGTGGTCTGTACCATGGTCAAATGCAGCAGATCTGGAGGAAATAAAAAAGCTAATGGGGAGATGCAATTTGAAGCTGTCACATACATTGGGAGAAGGCAACCAACTAGCAGATCATATAGCTAACTATGCTCTAGATACAGGACCATTGGAGTGTCATTTATTCTGGGAATTGGACATCAAAGGGAGGAGGATTGTTAATAGTGATAATTACAATGTCTCTATCTAAGAGTAAAAGTTGAAAGAAATTAGGAGTTGAGGAGGAATGCAGTAGCAGGAGCAGGAGAAATATGGGGGGATCTCTCTGTCAACATACTCAAATCCAAATGGAGGAGAGTATGGTGATCATTTTTACTAATCTTGTTTTCTTTTTTGCAGGGAATGGTACTGTAGTCATGTCCCATTCTTTGAACAACTCCCATATGGTGGTATTAGTACTATGTACTCATTCCAATGGGAGGGAAGCAAGAATGGGCATAAGCATGACATGGAACTATCACAAGAAAAAGTTGGGCTCGTATATGACTATGGAGGGGCTTTGGCACACGCATGTTCAGTGCCTCCTTTTGCAAAGAAATATAGTCAGCTCAGCAACAATGTGCAGAACACAGGATGATATGGACACAATAGCATACCAAACACAGTCACAACATAGAATTCTATGGTTGCGACTGTGTAATCAAAGGGAATACACAAGGATCACAAGAAAGGAAATCTGCATCTGCTATATTCATGTAGCAGTACTGACATGCAGAAAGGAGTCTCTTGAAAGAAAAATACACATAGGGGCAGGGATCAAACTGCTATGCAGAAGAGAAACCTTTGAAGGAACACTGCACAAATGGGAAGGGATCAAACTGCTAGGTTGGCTACAACAGATTGAAACAACAACAATGAGAAGGCAGATATGGTTGAGACTATGGAATTCAGAGGACTACACGAGCTACATCAATTGGACATCAAGGAACTACACAACAGGTTTATTATCAAGGACATTCAGGGAGTACAAAATAAGGAAGAAATGCTTCTCACATACAGAGATCATCACTGAAATGTGGACGCAAAACAGCTCATTCAGCAGGAGATAAAAGAGATGGGCAAGGCACAAAAGGCTAGTCATGCAATGCTTCAGGATAATGATGGAGGATATAGACAACACCAGATTCTCAACACACAACAAGGGTCACCAATCAACTGATACATTCATCACAAGGCATAGAATTTTTAGAATAATACGCAAACATGGCACAGATATGAGCAGGAGATATAGCCAATTTTGCTACTCTCGATTTTTTAACTATTCTTTAGTACATTATGTGATATCATCTTTGAGTTGTATGCTCAAGGTTGATAATAGGGATGATGTAAGTATAATAGGTAGACTTTTGACATTTCTTATATATATATATATATATATATATATATATATATATATATATATATATATATATATATATATATATATATATATATATATATATATATATA
>MU789707.1:14297-24804 GCA_026770625.1 Nicotiana glauca
ATGGATTAATTCGAGTAGCGTCATTTGGGTTGTTAGACATAAGACTAAAATTAGCCTTGCTTTCTAAGGATATTTGTTTGGTTTCGACAGTATATGAGCTAAGTTGCTAAATTCCAGCCGAACGTTAACATTTTGTTGAGTTTTTTCTTGGGTGCATTTCATGTAATCCGTTGATAATAAATTAGGATTTCTTTTTTTTTTAGAGACAAATAAAGTAGAGAATCGTAGTTTACTTTAGGCTTGCCTTTAATAAAAATGAGACGAGCCTCGCCAAATAAAATGCATAAATTGCGGGGCCCTCATAAATATATATACACTAAAAATACTTAGACTTCGGGATGTGCCGTTTAGTAAATTGCACGGCCTTCCCAAAAAATAATAATGCGTTAATAGCTTTAGGCGCGCATTTAATAATGTTATTTCCCTAAACTCGGGTGCACATTTATGTGACCCAAATCCAAATCCCAACGGAGTTGAAATATGTCGATAACGACGCGTACATTGATGTGACGTGGTTTTAGATGTGTTTTCACAACGTTGCAATTCTTTGTTAAAATAATATAATAATAATATTTAAAGCAGTTAAAAGTTAAAAATTTGCACATAAGTTAAAGCATGTTAAAATCAGATAATTTAGCCAAATATGACAGTTGAGCGATCGTACTAGAACCACGGAATTCGGGAATGCCTAACACCTTCTCCCGGGTTAACAGAATTCCTTATCTGGATTTCTGGTTCGCGGACCTTTAAATAGAGTCAAACCTTTCCTCGATTCGGGATCCAACCGGTGACTTGGGACACCATAAATCTCCCAAGTGGCGACTCTGAATTAAATAAATAAATCCCGTTTTGATTGTCCTTTAATTAGAAAAACTCCCTTTACCACGCCCTTCGCGGGGTGCGGTAGCGCCAAAAGGAGGTGTGACAGAGGTGTATGTAGACGATCTCATCATCAAATCCAACAAAGCCACTGACCACATGGAAGACCTAAAAAAGTTCTTCAATAGACTGAGAAGGTAAAACTTGAAATTGAATCCCGCCAAATGTGCATTCGGGATTCCCGCATAAAAATTGCTTGGATTCATTGTAAGTCGACGGGGAATAAAACTGGATCCTTCAAAGGTTAATGCCATTCAAGAATTGCCACCGCCAAAGAACAAGAAAGAGGTTATGAGTTTTTAGGGAGACTCACCTACATCAGCCGATTCATAGCTCAGTCTACTGTAATTTGTGAACCAATCTTCAAAATATTGAAGAAGGACGCTGCCACTAAATAGAATGATGATTGTCAGAAATCCTTCGAGAGAATCAAGGAATACCTGTCAACGCCGCCAGTTCTGGTTCCGCCTGAACCGGGTAGACCACTATTGCTCTACCTTGTAGTACTGGATGGGACATTTGGTTGTGTTTTAGGACAACATGATGCAATAGGGAGAAATGAGCAAGCCATCTATTACCTAAGCAAGAATTTCAACCCGTAAGAGGCCCGGTATTCCCTGTTAGAACGCACGTGTTGAGATTTGACTTGGATGGCTCAATAGTTGAGGCATTATTTCTGTGACTACACCACTTACCTCATATAAAAAATGGACCCACTGAAATATATCTTTCAGAAGCTCATTCCTACTAGCAAACTAGCCAAGTGGCAAATTCTGCTGAGTGAATTCGACATTGTTTACGTGAATCTGAAGGCAATCAAAGGACAGGCACTGATAGATCATTTTGCCAAAAATCTCGTCGACGGAGAATACGAGCCTCTAAAAATGTATTTTCCTGATGAAGAGGTATCCTTCGTAGGAGAAGATATTGCAGAATACTACGATGGTTGGAGAATGTTTGTCGACGGAACATCCAACTTTAAAGGGGTAGGCATAGGAGCAGTTCTAATATCAGAAATAGGTCAGCATTATCCGGTGTCCGCCAAGCTCAGGTTCCCGTGCACCAACAACATGGCCGAGTACGAAGCTTGCAGCTTAGGGCTCAAGCTGGCCATTGACATGAACGTTCAGGAGTTACTAGTAATTGGGGATTCTGACTTGCTCATACATCGAGTCCGAGAAGAATAGGCAACCAAGAACTCCAAGATACTCCCGTACTTGCATCATGTACAGGAGTTGAGGAAGAGGTTTAAAAAGACAGAATTCCAGCATGTCTCCAGAGTCTAGAATGGGTTCGTCGACGCATTGTCTACTCTATCATTCATGATTCAGCATCCAGATAAGAACTTCATTCATCCTATCCCGATAAAAATCCAGGATCAACCCGCTTACTGTGCTCATGTCGAGGAAAAAGTGGACGGAAAATCATGGTTTCATGAAATTATGAAATATCTAGCAAGGGGAAAATATCCAGAACTTGCAAACACTACTCAGAAGCGCACACTGCGGAGGCTATCCAATCACTTCTTTCGCAGCGGAGTAATCCTGTATAGGAGGACTCCCGATTTGGGATTACTAAGGTGTATCGAAGCAAAGGAAGCATCCAGGTTATTGGAAGAAGTTCATGCAGGGATCTGTGGCCCGCACATGAATGGCTTTGTCTTAGCCAAGAAAATACTCTGAGCCGGATATTTTTGGATGACTATGGAAACGATGTGCATCCAATATGTTCAAAAGTGTCATCGCTGCCAGATTCATGCAGACATGATAAAGGTACCTCTTAATGAGCTTAATGCAACAAGCTCACCATGGCCATTTGCCGCTTGGGGAATGGATATCATCAGACGTATCGAGCCGGCCGCATCAAACTGGCACAAGTTCATTCTAGTGGCAATTTATTATTTCACTAAATGGTTGAAGTAGCATCATATAAGGCAGTTACCAAGAAAGTTGTGGCATATTTTTTCCGCGACGGTATCATTTGCCGGTTCGACATCCCGGAGTCAATCATTACTGATAATGGTTCCAATCTCAACAGTGACCTAATGAAAGCAATGTTTGAGACGTTCAAGATCAAGCACAAGAATTCTACAGCCTACAGACCTCAGATGAATTGAGCTGTAGAATCAGCCAATATAAACATCAAGAAGATACTGAGGAAAATGATAGAGAAATACAAGCAGTGGCACGAAAAGCTATCATTTGCTTTATTGGGATACCATACCACAGTCCACACATCAACTGGGGCGACCCCCTATATGTTGGTTTATGATACCGAGGCGGTCATCCCGGCCGAGGTAGAGATTCCCTCCCTGAGGATTATGCAGGAAGCAAAACTTGAAGATGCAGAATGGGTAAAAAGTCACTATGAGCAGTTAGCCTTTAAAGACGGGAAAAGAATGAATGTACTTTGCCATGGTCAATTGTATCAAAACAGGATGTCCAGATCCTTCAACAAAATGGTCAAACCAAGACAATTCACACTAGGGCAGCTAGTGTTGAAGAAAATTTTTCCGCATCAGGATGAGGCCAAAGGAAAGTTCTTTCCTAAGTGGCAAAGCCGACACATGGTTCACCGGGTCCTAACAGGAGGAGCCCTCATACTCGCAGAAATGGGTGAAGAAGTCTGGCCAAAGCCAATTAATTCAGATGCAGTCAAGCGTTATTATGTGTAATTATTATAATTCCTTTTTGATTTAACTTGAACTACGCCTGACCTGATTCCCGTTTAAGAGGGGATACGTAGGCAGCCCTATGGGTTCAGTCACAATTCAATAAAATTTTCATTCCCCCCATATTAGAAACTAGGGCAAAATTTTGAGGAGGACCCTCAAAATTCTGAAGTTGATTTTCAACCATTCATCACACGCAACCGTCAGAAATTCCAACCCAATAAAGAGGGGCAGAATTTTGAGGAGGACCCTCAAAATTAAGCAGTAAAAAAGTTGCAATCTCTTGAACCGCGTCTCAATCATCGGTTTATCTAAAAGAAAATCATTTTTTTATTATTATGTATTTACATCATATTTTAAAATCATGCATGGTTACTATCAAATTGCTTTGTTTAGCGACGCTACCCCGACCAAAACAAGAACCGAATAGGACGAGCGGGGGCCACAAGAAGACGAACTTACCTTTCCCCTTGACAAAACTCACGATTTTTCTTTGAATGCAGGCACCCCAAGACCTAGAACTGTCAAATACGATTACATATTCCTGCAGGAGGACAACTCTCAGGATTGTTGCTCACTTACAAGTGCTATTAGCACGCGACATCCCCATCAGCCACAATGACAATCAACTAACAGCTATCGTCTCTCAGCTAAGAAATCTCGTTACTCTTCACCTTTAGTTTGCGCACTGCATAAGGCTACTTTTCTGCCTTACGAGGTTAAGCTCTACCTCCATCCCGCATTTCTCTGCATTGTATAAGGCTACCTTTCTGTCTTCTAACAATAAGAGTTGTCTCCATATGCATTTTCCTGCATTGCATAAGGCTACCTTTCTGCCTTCCGAGACTAAGCGTTGTCTCCATCTGCATTTTCCTGCATTGCATAACGCTACCTTTCTGCCTTCTGAGACTAAGCATTGTCTCCATCCTCCATTTTCCTGCATTGCATAAGGCTACCTTTCTTCCTTCCAAGACTAATCATTGTCTCCATCCTGCATTTTTTATCATTGCATAAGGTTACCTTTCTGCCTTCCGAGACTAAGCATTGCCTACATCCTGCATTTTCTTGCATTGCATAAGGCAACCTTTTTGCCTTCCGAGACTAAGCATTGTCTCCATCCTGCATTTTCTTACATTGCATAAGGCTACCTTTCTGCCTTCCGAGGTTAAGCTCTACCTCTATACTGCATTTTCTTGCATTGCATATGGCTACCTTTCTGCCTTCTGAGGTTAATCTCTACTTCCATCATGCATTTCCTTGCATTGCATAAGGCTACCTGTCTGCCTTCCGAGGTTAAGCTCTACCTCCATCCTGCATTTTTCTTCCATTGCATAAGGCTACCTTTTTGCCTTCTGAGAGTAAGCATTGTCTCCACCTGCATGGCTGAAAGATCGCCAACTTTATTCAAATCTTTGCACGACTGAAATATCGCCAACTTTATTTAAATCTTGCATGGCTGAAATATCGCCAATTTTATTTAAATCCTGCATGGATGAAATATTGCCAATTTTATTTAAATCTTTGCATGACTGAAAGATCGCCAACCATCATTTAAATCTTTACATCAGCTGAAATATCGCCATTTATTTTTTCACTTATGCATCGACTGAAATATTATACAACAGCTAAAATATCGCCATTTATTTTCATATATCACATCGGCTGAAATATCGCCGCTTTATTTGAACCTCTGCATCGGCTGAAAGATCGCCAAATTATCCGAAAGCATCATTGTTCAGAGGCACCATTTCTATAGCCCGAGAACGCCATGCCCGGCCTGAGGACCCTGCTTATATATTTTGCATATCATCTTTCAAAGGCATCATGTTTCGGACGCATCATTATCATAGCTCGAGAACATTATTTCATAGCCTGCGAATCCTTTATTATAAGCTTCACGGCCCGGGACGTCATCCTATCCGTCCGAAGACAACATTCATGGTCCAATGGAAACTTGCATCACGTTTAAATTTATGCACGATATATGCTCGTATTTCTTATTTGCAGGTACATCGGCTAGCAACAGCCATCACAGCAAGAGCGATCCTGCTTCGGTTCCCACAGCCTATCGGTCCCTGACCACTCTTTCTAACCCAAATATTGCATCCGTCTTTCGAACTCTCTCTCGGCATGTTCCGACGATGGAATCCCCCGAACTACATATGGCCTGATTCCTCTAAGACCAGGGATATGTAGGTAGCTCAGGGACCAGAGCTCGGTCAAAATTCTTCAATCATTTCATTCGGTCAAAATTGGCCATCATATCTTTACCCGACAACTCTTTCATCCTTCCCGGATAAAGAGGGGCAACTGTTGATACCCAATTTTTTTCTACATATTTTTTATACTCAAAATACTCTCAAAATAGCATGTACATGCATATACAATCATGCCCAAAAGTTTTGATATTTTAATTTATTTTTAAAGATTTTTAAAATTAGTTTATTGTCTAGTTTTATATTTTGGTGAATGATTTATTTCATTCTCATGTCTACACCAAGATATAATTAAAGGAATTTTTTTTTTTGCATATTTTTACAAAGTTATTTGATATTTTTTAAGCTAAGTTGCATAAAATTATAATTATAGCCTATATTGCGATTAATAGCATTTTGCAATTATAAAATTATTTCCAGTATTTTTGGATTAATATTTATATATTATTAAGTAGTTCAGTGCTTTTAATCTGGTTTTAAAATCATTATTTCTATTTTATAAAATAATAAAAGGGAAAATTTTACTATTTAACAAAAAACCTTATTTATTTCAATTATATCCAAATTGGCCACACCCCTATCAGATTTTTTAAATGGCCCAATACCCTATTTTAAGCCAACCCAGCCCAATCCCCAAAACAACCCGGTGCAATCTATTTTAATATGAGCCGTTGATCAAATGAGATTAACGGCCCGAATTTAATTACCCCAATTAATTCTAAACTACCCCTCACCCCCCCTGAATCCCCTCATGTTCTCTGACACCCTCTCTCTCTATATTGTCTCTCCCTCTCCCTTCTCGCTAGAACCTTCTAGTTCTCTCTTCTTCTCCGATGAACTCCACCACCTCTCCGGCACCTCCAATCTCACCCCATTCGACCATCAACCACCATGACACCTTAGACCACTGATTCTCTCTATTTTTGAGACCCCAAAACCCCCACCATGCGAATCAGTCCCTGAAAGCTTCACCTAGTCTATTTTCGTCCATCTCCGGCAACCTTCCTTCAACCTTGGGGCTCCGATGGGCCTCTCACCGTCCTGTGCAACACCTCTGGGACCTTCGAGACTTATGGACTATGGAGATTGAGACCTAGGGTTCCGTATTCTACCATTTGCAGGTTCTTCGGTGTGATTTCAGGTGCAATCACACCCTATCTGTTACGATCTATGAGGTTTCAACAGGTTTTCTCCACTTCTATTACGGTTTCCCCTTCTGAAACCCCAGCTCTCTCCTGAACCTCTCAAAACAGTGCTATTCTCATGATATTTTCGTGTTTTCCTCTATGTTCTGCTTATTTTCGAGTTCATTCCGAAAAAACCTTTTACTTTGAATCATTTTTTTTACTCTCCTTGAAAATTAGGGTTTTCTTAGATTTCTTTATGCATGCTTTGACTGATTCTCTTTACGGTTAAAAACCTCTTCTATGTTTATTGTGACTAATTTCTATGCTCTTACGCTTTAATTTGACTCTGCTAAGAAACCCTAATTTCTAAAACGTTTACTTGTTCGATTAAGGGTGTTGGCATGTCTGTTTTCCTTGGTTATGCATGTTATAATAATTTCCTTTGCCTTGTCTCTATGTGTTAGTTTGTTTCTTCGTGTATCAGCCTGATTTTTCTTACTTTGGTTCTATCTGCTAGACTATTTGCTTGACTCCTGTTAATGTTTCAGGATCACCGTGCTTCGAGTATGACTTGTTTGTTTCCACTAACCTCTGAGTGATTGTGTTTTCTCATCTCTTGTTCCCCTTCTGTCTATGTAGCTAATTTTGGCTTGCTACTTGTGTTCATTAACCTCTATTTATATGATAAAAATGCAGAATCATGACTTCACATGATTGATTCTGATTTTCCTTGATTGATTGGTAATTCAAAGAACTTTATTTTAAACCCTAACATTCTACTTGCCCGTTTGAATTAATTGGTCTTATTACCTTATTTACTATAGTACTCTGTTCTTTTAAGCCTCTCCTTAATTAGGATTTTTCTGAATTTGGTCTTAATTGGCTATTAGGTGCAGTGCTGAGTCTCGATTCCTTCCCTTATTTAATTTTACACTGATTTTTCCCTACTTGCCTTATATGTTGTTGAATCTCTTTGTTTGATTTTGATTCCCTTAATTAATGGGAGTACTTCCTTGATTCTTTGATTAATTGATTTCGAGTTCTTTTATTAACATCTTTCTATGATTTTTTACCTTACTTCACCCTTACTATCAAATATAATTTCCCTTACGTCTTTACAAAGAAAGAAACAGTCTTCTGACTGACATATCACTAAATAATTTAAAATCTGCATTCTCTCTTGCTCTTCTGCTCTATTGCTATACTCTGCTCCTGCTTGTTATTAGCCAGCTGAAAGCTAATGCTAATATAGGTCACTCATTTGTCTTTGCATTCTGCTTTTGCTCTCTTACTCGTATGGCTTCTATTTGATTTACAACAACCAAAAGCAATATGTTTTTATTCATATTGCACTTCCTGTTATTTCTTTTATGCTTCTATTTATGGTTCTGCTGTTTAAAGTGTAATTAGCATGCCTCATTGCTAGTTCATTGATGTGATTACCCCTTCCTCAATTCAGTATGTCTACTGCTTCCCTTACTTGTTTGCTACAACTTTTCCTTACTCCCCGTGCATTATCAACATGTAATCATAACCTCCCTAGCTATTAAGTAATCGTGAACACCTTCCCTGAGCATGATGTGTGAGTTTGCTTGGTATCCCTCAATTTAAGGTTGATAAGCCCTTGGCATTAATACTTTGTGATGTGTTATGAATGTTCAAGCATTGCTATGCTTTCTTTGATGTCTCGTGTGTGCAAATCTGTCCTTACATATGAATTACTTGTCCCCATTTCCCATTTCCCCTATTTGTGTTTGCTTCCCTGAACCATGTGTGATATTTTAGTTCTGAGATTGCCCTACTCACCTCCCTTTCAAGACTATTACACTCTTCCATTATTTTCTTTCAAAAACTGATTCTTGTTGGATCATTTTCAAACTGTTTTTTTTCAAACTTAATTACTTTAAAAAATCATACCAAGTACTCTCACTACTCTTAGAAATTAAGTTCTGCCCCCTTCTTGTGAGCATTGCTTTGGGTATCTCTGAGTACCCACAGAACTTTGACACACAAGGCTAGTATTACACACTGCACATATCCTGCAATCTTTTAAATTTTCTAGGTCCTGGTATTGGCCAGGGACCCAATGGGGGCCTTAGGGAAATTTACAGCACCTAGACCTTGGCAAAGGCTGTGAACTCGAAGGCGTTGAGGTTGGAAGATTGGGCATGATTGAAGGCTCCTTATAGCGTAGCTTTTTTTTTTTATGCTGTAATTCAGATGCTATTGGTTTGTAATAATTTGTGAAAAGACAATTTGGGTGAATAGTGAATATGGGGGAGGGTTATGCATGCTTAGTATAAATCATGGGTAGAAAACATGCTTATAGAATTTTATCTATTATTTGCGCAAAAGACAACCTGGATAGGTCAAGCATCTCATTCATTAGAAATCCTGCGTTAGGTTCCTTATTTTCATTCTATCATTACGCTCACCTTGTAACCATGACCAGTTAATAATCAATAAGCAGTTAACAACAAACCAACAATTTGTCATTACTGCATTGGCATATTAGAAATCATGTCTTTAGGAATTCTTATGTGCATTAGATATCCTGCCTTTAGGAATTCTCGTTCGAATTGTGGTAATTCATTCACGTCTAGCTAACGACTTTGTTAAAATATGGTTAAGTGGGTTGAAACATTTTTTGCAAATAGCTTATCACGGGTGAATCGGAATTAAGATATGGGTGTTCATTTTCTAATAATCAGGTAATGTATAACGACGCCTAGGCAAAACTTAGGCTCGTTGAGAAATGATCGATTGTATTTCTATTAGTCTAAAACCAACCAACTCCCTTAAGTTTCAACTTTGCAGTTCCCTTTCATTTTGAGATCTTCTGAAGCTCACTCAGCTTTCCTTTTCTTAATACAACAACTCTGCTGAAAAATGTTTTTTGTAAAATGAAACACCTTTACTTTTACTACTTTCTGATTTTTATGTCTGCAAATCTCTGGGTTACCTATCTCTGTTCAGAATCGTGCTATTATTATTACTACTTTATTTCTAAAACCAAGTTTTAACCGCTGAAAAAATCCCTATCTTTTGAGACCTTAATAATGTTTAAGGCATGCTACTTATGTGTTTTGTTTGAGGAGGTGTACATGGGACTTTACGTGTTCACATGCTTCCCCCCCCCCCAACATGCAGTATAATTTTGTATGTCGCTTTAGATTTTTGTCCTTTGAAAACCAATCAGCCTAATATCCTACCCTTTAGGATTAGTAGTCCTAAGCACCTCCGGGACTGATAGGATGGGGCGGGTAATAGTATGCAATAAGTGAAACGAGACCATTTCGCGTTTAGGACTCCCCTTCCTTTATGTGCTTTCTTACTTGTTTTCTCTATAAGTTATTTAAATCTATTTTTTTTATTCTTCACAAAATTATGCCTTATCTTTTCTCAAATGAGTTTTAAACATGTGTGCAAGCCCCTTTATTTGAGCCCTAATAGTTTATTTGTAAAGTCACAATCGTAACATGGCCGGAAACCACACTAGTGGATCTTGAGGGGTGCCTAACACCTTCCCTTCGAGATAATTTCTAGCCTTTACCTGAACTCTGGTTTTCCAACTCAAAAGCCCTTAGTGTCCTAATGCACTTATTCATTAGGTG
>MU789708.1:0-50516 GCA_026770625.1 Nicotiana glauca
CACTACTATTCGTACTTCAGTAGGTGCAACTCCTTATTCGTTGGTATACAGAACTGAAGCAGTGATACCAGCAGAGGTTGAAATTTCGTCCCTTCAGATAGTCGCTGAGGCTGGGATTGATGATGATGAATGGGTCAAAGCCCGATTGGAGCAGTTGAGCTTAATTGATGAAAAAAGATTGGCAGCAGTATGTCATGGCCAATTGTATCAAAAGAGAATGGCAAGAGCATACAACAAGAAGGTGCGTCCCAGGAAATTTGAAGTGGGACAGCAGGTGCTGAAACGAATCTTGCCACATCAGTCCGAAGCAAAGGGCAAGTTCACCCCGAATTGGCAAGGGTCGTTTATTGTGACCAGTGTGTTATCCAATGGCACTTTATGTTTGACAGATGTCGAGGGTAGATGCATCGACATGGCTATTAATTCTAACGTAGTCAAGAGATATTATGTGTAATTTCTTTGATTGTAATTGATGTTTGTCTGTTTGCTTGTACTTGGTATTTATCGGAGAATGAAATGACGGAGGCAATTCTTTCTTCTATCCAAACACTTTAACCTTTGCTTCCCCTTTGAGTCTTATTTATTCTTTCATATCCCTCTCTTGGAATCACTAACAAAAATGAAAAAAAAAGAGAATAAAAGAAAGAAAAAGAAAAAAATAATAATAACAAAAACAAAAAGGAAAGTCACAAGAAATACAAAGGAATCAGTGAACTACGTTCGACCTGATTCCCCAGAGAGGATACGTAGGCACCTCACGGCTCGGTCATAGTGTAATAAAAATCAAAAATTCCCCAAGCAAGAAAATTGGGGCAGAAGTTATGTTTTAATTTTGGAAAAAGTTTGATTCCAAGAGTAGTAATGTTTTACCCCTTAAGTTATTTGGAATCTTTTGATATCCTTTTGTTTTAGCCCCACACGAAAACCCACATTAATGTCCAAAAAAGACCTCCCGATCAGTATCTGAGAGGTGCCAAGTCAGGTAAATGAAAGCCGAGAATAACACACTGATCCCCGACTGAATAAGGATCATGAGCTGAAGGAATTGATAGCCAAAAGAATCCCCTGCGGAGAGAATCTTATCAGTAACACTCCAATCCCCAGCGGAGAAAGAAAAATAAAATGAGAGAGTCTTATCGGTAAAAACCTTCACAGGCACCATAAGGCGACGGGAGTTGAGAGAAATATGAGTCTTATTAGTGAAAACCCCTCGAAAGGCACTATGAGGCGACAAGATAAGATTGGCGGAAAGGATCAGTCAAGGCATCAACCAATGATGTTGATTCGGCAGAAGAGTTGGGTGCCCGTTTATCCCTAGCAAAAGGGAGCCATCAGAGATTGATTGATAAATAGACTGGGTTGGTTAGATCCGGAATGCACGACATGATCATTGGGATCGGTTATGCCATTCAAATGAGTTCTCTTTTCTTTTCTTCTCCCCGACATTTGTTCAGAAAGACTTTTTCTTTTTCTATTTTTGAAGTCATCACTTTCTTTGTTTAAAGACTTTTTCTCCAGCAGTTTGTTTTTAGAAAGATTTTTTTTAGAGCTTACCACCAATTGCCAAAATGGTGCAAAGGAAAAAGTGAATAGGACAGACCAAAGATAAGGGAAAATATGGAGAAAAACAGAAAAACAACAGTTGAGAAATTTGTGGATAAGGATCGTCGGGAAGAAGGAGCATCCCCAGCAGACTATCGACCAAAGTTCGAAGAGGGTCGGAAAACACAGAGCGGGGAAAGGAGAAAGGAAAAAAAACCATCCCCAGCAGGAGTGGCACGACCACTCACCGCACTTTAAACTGACGAAATTTTCTTTGATTTAAGAACAGGGACGGAAGCTATGTCCATATCAAGATCTCTACATCATATCAAGTTTTTGCGCTGCATCAATCTTTGTAATTACCAAATCAAGCACCACATGATATTATGGGAGTTTCTACCCTAAAATAGGATATTAAGGGACTATCCGCCCTCAAAAGGATATTATGGGACTATCCGCCCTCAAATAGGATATTTCGGGACTATCCGCCCCCGAATAGGATATTATGGGTCTATCCGCCCTCAAATAAGATATTGAATTTAATCCTTTCTCAGAAGGACATTTATTTTATTTCGACCCGAGTGGTCCTACTTGTATAAACACTGCCAAAATATATATTTCATGAATCATTTCCAAATGCATTTTATTTTCAAAGTTGTTGTTGAAGTCAGGCGCCCACCTGGAGAACAAGAGAATACATTTCAAGTTCAGCAATCAGGCGCCCACCTGGATAACAAGGGAATATATTTCAAATTTTAGCAATCAGGAGCCCTCTTGGAGAACAAGGGAATACATTTCAAGTTTTGGCAATCAGGCACCCACTTGGAGAACAAGGGAAGTCATTTTAGATTATAATTCAAGTACGACAATCAAGAGAGGCCGACGAGTCAAGTCAAAAATGAAGAAACATCAGAGGAAGCAGTCAACAAGAAAGCAAGGCGACAAGAGCAAGCCTAAAGATCTAGATAAGATTTTGTAAGTCATAGACTAGTTTAGTCTAGCTTCTTATTTTCGTTTTAGCCTGGTGTAATAAGGAGGTCGGCAAGCAGTAGCCGCAACAGCAACAGCGGTAGCAGCAAAAGCACAGTTCCACGGTAGTCCCAGCTACCAAAACTTTTCGAACTACATTGACCTGATTCCCTTTTAGCCAGGGATATGTAAGAGACCTTTTGAAGCAAAAGTTCGGTAAATCTTTTCAAAAAAAAAAAAATGCTTCACACGGAGTACTCAAACGGGTAAAAAAAAATTGCTCGCTCACTTTATCTTTGCACAAAAGCTCTTCATGTTTTCGGACAAACAGGGGCAGTTGTAAGCACGTGATTTTTGCCCTATATGAGAACTACTCCCAAAAAATTCAAAATAAAATAGTTTTGGTTTGTTTGTGATTTTTGTGGATTTTCTGTTATTTTTTTTATTGTTTGTATTTGTCTGTGCGTGTTTGTTTAATTAAATTAATTAAAATACAAAAATATGTTGTATTTACATTCTTATGATTTAATTCTACAATTAGGAGTAATTAAGTTTATTTTACAAAAATGGAAAAATCACAAAAATATGTATTTTTGCATTTTTTAGCATTTAATGTCCAAATTGTGTGATTTAGTTTAATTGATGTTTAATTTTGCGTGATAATTATTATTAGGAGTTGATTAGTATTTTAAGTTAATTTTGGGTTTTATTAATTTAATTTAGGATCTTTAAGTTTAATTTTGGAGCAAATAAACAAAAAGAAGAGCAAAAAATATGAAAGAAAAATCGGATTGGGCCTCTTATCCTAATTTGAATTCACCTGGACCAAGTGTCTCACAAACCCAACCCAAAACCCACTGGGTCAACCCGACCCGGTCTCCCCCATAACCCAAACAACCCCCCTCATTTTTTTCATTTCATTACACTACCTAAACAAACCCTAAACCTAAAACACCCGCCCCCCCTCTTCATCTTCTCCAAACAACCCCTCCATTCGCGAGCTCCAGCCAGCCATGGCTGCCCTTCCCCTTCCCCATCGTTCAACCACCCAAACGACCACATCCATGGCTACCCTCCTCCTTCTTCTAACCAAATGACCACTGCCATCTCCAAGCTCCCATCGACGACCAAAACAGCCCTTCATCTTCGTCTTCCTCACGTCCAGCCATGAACGTCAAATTCTGCTTCATCTTCTCATCGTCTCCAAGCCAAACGACCACCAGTTGTCGACCAGCAACCATCCACACCAAACGACCGTTAACCAGTCCATCGTTCACCACCAGTCCGCCGACTCCATCAGCTCGTTGACCCTCGATGAACCAGCGACCAAACGTTCTCCTCTACCTCGTCGTCAGTCATTGTTATTTGTTTTGTTCGTCGTCGTCTTCAGTTGTTCGCTGCTCGTCATTTGTTTAAAACGATCGCTGGCCGGACATATTTTGTTTACGTCGAAGTTGGAGTCTTCCTCCAAATATTCTGGTTCAATGTGTTGATTTCGTTTTAAGTCGCGTCAATGTGCAGTTGTAATTGTTGCTTCATTTTGGTTTAATCGGAAAGTTTCTTCTGGTCCGTCCTTCTTCTTTTTCGTTTTGTTAGTATGATTCTGTTTTAATAGTTATGTCAAATATTTAGAGTTTATAGCTTGTGTTTCATCTTTGTGTTCATTATTCTACCATGCTTTAGCTTCATTTTGAATGTCTATTAAGTCACCGAATCCTTCATCTTGGTCTGGTTTTAATTTGGAGTTCAATTGATGATTTATTTTTAGTGATTTGAATCTACTTATTGTTCTGTAAAGTTTGTCTTTAATGTGAATCTGACCATGTTGTTGATTGAAAATTAGTTTCATGTGTTTAATTAGTTAATTGTTGAATTTGATTAGGAATTTGTTTATAGCTGTAGTGATTTGGTGTTTTTAGGAACCAGTTTTGGTCAGTTGATAATTTTGTTACAGATTAAATGTTTAGGGGTAGAATAGTAATTCCAGTAATTTCAGGGGTAATACGGGAATTGAAAACTTAAAGAAATTATTTAATTTGGGTGCTCCATCCACTAAGCACTGATAATATTAAAATAAGGCAACAAGACATAGTGGTATGGGGAGGTGTTAAAAGAAGTGATTAAAAATAGTGCCCATGACCTTTCAATTAATTAATGAATTAGACAAATGATAGTGGGGGACAAACGAATTAAAAATGGCACAAGACACATAGTAATGGGCTAGTAAGAGAATATTATGGGCAAGAATAATTTTCTAATAGTGTGAGTGCTCTTAAGAGCTGGCAGGGCCTGTTTATTGCTATGAATAGAGGCAGTCTTGGACAATATAAATAGATAAAGTTTGAACAGAATAAGGGGTCATCTTTTTTAGTCCGAAAAAAAGGGTGGCTTTTGGAAATCATCTTTGAGAGGTCACATTTGAGAATAGCATAAGTCTTTGATAAAGAAACGATCATTTTTGAGAGCCGAAGAGAATAGATGTCTGCTTTTAGTCCGAAAAAATCAGTTTGAAGAGAGTGTTTGAGAGTTAAAAACGGAAAAAGTGAGGACTCTTTTGGGATTGAAAATCAGTACTGGTTTGCTACTGTTTCATTGAAGTTCCAAGTTTCTTTCTTTGAGTGTTTGAAGTTCAGAAACCTATTGTTCTATTGCATTTCTGGGTCTTTCTGCTTCTTGCCTGTGACTATTGTTTGGTATTTCTGTTTTATACCTGGGTTTCTGGTGTTGGTGTTGCTGTTTGGTATCTTTGAAATTGCTACTGGCTTTCCTGGAATTTATTCTGCTGGGTTCTCTATCTGTTGCTGGTTGTTGCTGTTGCTGTATACTACTGCTGTGCTGATCACTCCTATTTCTTCTTCTTTTTCCAATACCAGGTACACTTTCGAATCAACACTGAGGTAGCTGTGAGATGTAAAAGTGAAATGAAATGCTAGGGTGATTGATGAATTAGAGCTGTATCTGTAGTTTAATATATATGTAATAAGTATTTGTAAAGTCTAGTTTCATGACTCAATGAGAATGCATGGTGTAGTTTTGTACTTAACTGGAATTGTTGGGTTTTTAAACCCCAGTTTGTGGTTGTCGATTGCAGATTAAATGTAGTTAGTTGTGTAATTTGTATAATGAACAAATAGTCAATAGATTGGTTACTTAGACTTCATCTTTAATTAGTGTTGGTATTTAAGACAGATTTTAGGACTGTGTACTCCAATGGATTCCTAGTGCAATGTAACCTTAATTATCTAGCTAATTCTACCAAGAATCTGATTCCATTAGGTAATATATAGGCCAGTGTTTGAATCCAGAATAACATCTTCTAGTAGTTAATTCCATTAGTCTCAATCATCTAAAAATGTTAGTTTAAATTAATTAGAGAATGGTTAGTTGGTTTTAATATTTTTGTCAATCTCGTATGCATGTTATAATTTCAGCTTTAGTAGTTCGCTTATAGAATAAGGCACGAAACAATCTGCCATTTAACAATTTCGGGTGCCATTTGTCGTTCGCATCTATTATAAACTAATAACTAATAAGATGCCCGAACTCGTCAAGCATGTAAATCAATTAGGACTTTCTCTTCATTCATTTTTAGAGACGAACAAAAATAGAAAAATGTAGTCACTCTAGGATTATCCTTTGAAAATAAGCGAGACGAGCCTCGCCAAATAAAATGCATAAGCTGCGAGGCCCTCTATACGCATTTTTAATTAGACTTCAGGATAAGCCGTTTAGCAAAATTTCACGGCCTTACCCAAAATAATAGTGCGCTAGTCGCTCTAGGTGCGCCTTTAATAAATTACTTTCTTAAATTCGGGTGCACATTTATGTGACCCAAATCCAAATCTCAACGGAGTCGAAATGTGTCGATAACCACGGGTACATTGATGTGACGTGGTTCGAGATACGTTTTCACAACGTTGCAATTCTTTGTTAAAATAATAATAATAATAATAAAAGCGGTGAAGAGTTAAAATTTGCACATAGGTTAAAGCATGTTATAAAATCAGATAATTATGCCAAATATAACAGTTAAGCGACCGTGCTAGAACCACGAAACTCGGGAATGCCTAACACCTTCTCCCGGGTTAACAGAATTCCTTATCCGGATTTCTGGTTCGTAGACTGTAATATAGAGTCAACCATTTCCTCGATTCGGGATTCAAACCGGTGACTTGGGACACCATAAATCTCTCAAATGGCGACTCTGAATCTTTAATAACGAATCTCGTTTCGATTGTCCTTTAATTGGAAAAACTCTCTTTACCACGCCCCTCTCGGGGTGTGGTAGCGCCAAAAAGAGGTGTGATAATGATTACTATACAACTGTGTATTATTGAAAGCCAATCAGGCCCATGTTGTTAGATTCGACATTCAAGTGCTTTTTTATACGTTGCAGGGACTCGATCTCGCGTCCTGTGTTTCCCCAGCCCCATTTTAACAGAGATGATTTTTCCTTTAGGGCCAGTATTTTGAATCTGTTTCGAAATGGGGAAGTTTGTATTCCCAGCCCTTTGGGCCCGGCTTTACGAGCCCAATTGGTTTTTTACTTTGATACGGGTTGTTCGAAAAGCCATTGGGCCTGCTGCTAGCTTAGGCCCCTTCCAATAACAGAATACCTGTCTTATTTTAATGCCAACCTTTTAATGATCGAGTTTAGTTTGAAACATTCATTTGAAACAAAAATTCAAATTCCCTTAGTGTTTGATTAGTTAGACTGTTTAAATTATTTCGAGGTGTGCCATATTAGCCAAACATGTAAATTTTGGCTCTCATAGACTAGATGAAAAACTCTTTTAATAGAAGTGAAATTGAGGTGTTCCATGTTGAATAAAATCCCAAAACCCATGGCCCTCCCTTAATTAGTTTTAACTCTTTAGAAATCGAGGTGTGCCATTAGTTGAATTTTCCATGGTCCTCGCAAACCTTGTTATTAACTTGAAAGTGCGTAGTTGCTTTAGGTGCGCTATTTAAATTAATTTCCTAAACTCGGGTGTGCATTTCATGTGACCCAACTCCAATTCTCAACAACGTTATATAAAATGTGTTGTGGACTGCGGGTGCATTTCATATGGCATGGTTCATGATGTGTTTTAGATAATGTTGAGTCTTCCTAAAATTAATCAAAAGCAGTTTTAAATAAGTTAAAATATACCATAGGCTAAAACACGTATTAAAATCAGATAATAGGCCAATTATAATAGTTTAAGCGACTGTGCTAGAACCACGGAATCCGAGAATTCCTAACACCTTCTCCCGGGTTAACAGTATTCCTTACTTAGAGTTTCTGGTTCGCAGACATCAAAAGGAAAGTCGAATTTCCTCGATTTGGGATTTTAAACTAAACCGGTGACTTGGGACATCACAATAAATATCCCAAGTGGCGACTCTGAAACAAAATAATCTCATTTCGAATAATGTCACATTAATTAGAAAAAATCCCTTATATACCCCCTCGGGGTGTGTAAAAAGGAGGTGTGACAATATCCATATATAAGCATGCCCAAGATTTTTATTATTTTTTCCATAATTTTAAGGGTTTAAATTGATTTATTTTTATCCCTTTTAAAATTTTTAATTATGTATTTTAAATCATTTTTGGCACTTTCATTTATTTTCCAGAAATTACCTATTATATTTTATAAATTAAATGGGGGAAAATTGGCTACTTAAATAACTGCCAAATTTGGCTTTCAACTATAGCCAAAATTGGACCCCTTACCAGCCCAATTTCACACCCAAATCACCCAACCCATACCCCATTAACGCCTACCCAAACTCGGAACCCATTTACCCGATTAAATCCGAACCATTGATCTCCCAGATCAACGGTCCAAATGCACTTTTTCCTTTTTAATTTCACCCGACCCCTAACCCTAGTCTCATAATTCAGAGACATCTGACCTCAAACTCTCTCATCTCCTCTCTTCTCTCTCGACCTAACCCTAATCATCCGCCGCCTCATTCTCCGGCCTTCTTTGGTGCTAACCCTTTGCTCCTAATCCACAAAATGGGTCTCTCATCGCCTTGCTTATTATCTCTAAGACCTTTAAGGGTCCTTGGCCATACCGATTTGGACCTAGTGTTTCTGCTATTGTGTTCGAGGCTTCTCTGGTGTGACTTTAAGAAAAATCACACCATATGTGTTACGTTTTGTGAAGTTTCAACAGGTTCTCTCGATTTTATTTGGGTTTCCTTTGTGAAACCCTAACCCTCATCTGAATCTTTCAAGAGCTATGTTATTTTTTTATGCTTTGGGCCTGTTTCCTTCTACAATTTGCTCGTTCTCGAGTTTCTTCTGAAAGGTCCTTTATTTTGAATAGTTTTACTCTCTCTGAAAACTAGGGTTCCTCGAAGTTCTTTTACGCATGTTCTAACTGATATATTTATAATTAAACCTTTTTTTCTTGTATGTTTTGATCGATTTTGTGCTCTTACTGCTTTTAACTTGACTCTGTTAAAAGCCCCATTTTTTAAAGATTTTCTTTACTTTGTTTCTATGAATGTTAGCATGATTTTCCTTACTTTGATTTTATGAGTGTTAGCATGCTTTCTTTACTTCGTTTCTTTGTGTTAGCATGCTTACTTGATTCTTGTGATTAGCCAACTTATGTCACTTCTGTGTGGCAATGCTCACTTTTTTTGTTCATCTCTTACTTCTTTCTGTGAATATGCTTTGAATATGTTTTCCTGCTACATCTGTGGACCTCCTCTATTTATATGTTGAATGTGTAGAGTCATGACTCCCTTTTGATTGATTCTGGTTTCCTTAATTGATGGTGATTGAAAAAAAAAATTCTTTCAAAACCCTAAAAGCTTTGCCCCGTCTATTAAACTGACTTATTTCCTTACCATATTTGCTATGATACTTATTTCTACTAAGTTGTGTCCTTAATCAAGGCTTTATGAATCTGGTCCTAATCGACTATTCTATGTTTCTGAATCTTGACTCCTTCCTTATTTAGGCATGCAGTGATTTTTTTTCTTGCCTTATACGATATTGAATCTTCCCGTTTGATTTGATTCCCTTGACTTATGAGGAATACTAGCCTTGATTTCTTGACTGGCTGATTCTTAGTTCTTTAATTACTGATGGAATTCGATTTTCACCTTATTTGCTACTTGTTTTCAAACTATAAATTCCCCAGTCTTTCATTAACACAAGACACTAGACTTGGCTGTCAAAATATCCCCCTCTTACTTGGAAAAAAAACTCTATGTTATTCTACTATTATTAGCCGGCTGCGAGCTAAGGCTAATCATCTGTAAACCTTGGTTCTTTCATTTTGCTTACCCCTATCTCCACTGGTATGTCTTAGTTTAATTTAAAGTCTCAATAACAACTTGTTTCTATTCCTGCTTCAGTTTCCTGTATTCCTGGCCTGCTTTTACTTGTGGTTTTGTTGTAAAGTCTGTATCTAAGCATGCTAATATGATTTCCCTCCCTTTAAATTCATGTATTCCCTTTGTATGATTCAAGCATGCCTGGACAATTGTATTCTTTTACCTACTGCGCACTTACCACTTTGTGAGTCCCAGATCCCCTATCCCTCCTCTATGTGTTCATGATTGGTTTGTGATTATGCCAATGTCCAACTAACTTTGAGCATGTCCATACCAGTCCTAATACTCCTGCTTGGGTCAAGTGTCTATAGTCAATGTATATGCATCCCCAAACCCCCTTAACCCCATATGTGATTACTGAATTTATTCACTTACTGTGTGTTGTCTTACCCTGAAGTGTTTGAACTCTATTTTACTAATCTCACCCCTTTCAACCATCTCTGTTACTAACTGCTTTTGAAATGGACCTTTCAGTCCTGTTTTTTAACAAACTTCTTTCAAACATGTGTAAGTTCTACCCCTTATGTGTGATCCTTGCCTTGAGGCCCTTGAGCTCCCTCTGAACTTGGACACACAAAAGCTGGCATTTCCATATTGCACTTACTCTATCTTGGCCATTAAATCTGGGTGTGAGCACTACCCGGGATCCCTTGTGGTCCTTAGAGAACTCTGACACACCCAGATATGAGAAAGGCTATGGAACAATCTTGGCATTTGAGGTGATTTATTATGTAACTCATAGAGGAAGTCCTAATCAGGTGCTGAAAATCTGGGCCTGTTTTTCAGGCTCTCGTTAGTGTAACTTTTTATTTTTCTTTTTATACTTATGTAATTCATTTCAGTATTGGTTTGTAATAATCTATTGTAAACAAGTATTGGGGTTGTCTAGTGAAAAGGGGAGGGTAGTTATATATGTTATCAGCATCAATGGGTAGAATCCATGTCTTAGGTTAACATTTCCTATGTGCTCATTAGAATCCTTGTGTAGGACCAATACATGCAAAGCATATCATGTATTATAAACCATGCTTCTTAGGTTCTACTGTTTCAGCATCTCATTTGGCATCACTTTACCACTTAGATAAATTGCTTTAGATATGGATATGATGACCGGTGCACTAATGCCACGTGTAGCCCCTATCTAAGGAGTGATTACCGGGCATTGTACTAATGTTATCCTATAGGCTAACCAACCTAGGACACCCTTTTATATTCACAAACACGCTTAGATTGTACTCCTTTTCAAAATCTTGTTTTTCATTAACTGTTTTTCCAAACATTTGTGTATTTAAACTTAAATCCCCTACTATTTGAGCCATACTTGTCTATTTGCTAATTGTACAAATTCACACAAAAACTGTCTGGCCGGGAACTACACTAGTGGATCCTGAGGGGTGCCTAACACCTTCCCCTTAGGATAATTTCAAGCCCTTACCCTATCTCTAGTTAGCAAACGTAGTTATAAATGAACCCTATAGGTGCCTTAACGCACCTTAAATCGTTAGGTGGTGATTCTTCAAAAATGCAGATCCCTTTGCCCAAAAGGAACGAGTTATCTCAACCAAAAATGTCATAAATCCAATTTTGCGAGGAAAAAAAGGGCGCGACAGCATGGCGACTCTGCTGGGGATATTTAGGCTTTTATCATTTCAGACTGTTCTTGTGAATTTGTACCCCCCTTATGTGCAATTATTTGTTTAATTCCTTTAAGTGTTTAATTTCATCTTCAAAAGCAAAACCGATATATATTTCTCTTTTCCTTCCTTTATAACTGCTTTAAATTTTAAAACTGTTGTATTTATCGCTTTTTTAACTTGCAAATACATGTCAACATGCTTTTAATTGTTGCATATTCATGCTCAACATCAAATTCCACTTGTGCCAAAAAAAAAATACTATTGCAATGCTTGATGAGTGGTTGCGCCCTTCCTTCACATTACCACCTAAATTTGGAAAAGATTATTTGTGGTAAAACTAATTGATCATCGGTGTAGCCGACGGTTCCGTGCCTTCCCCCTTGAATTTTCCGCTCAAGGGTATCAGTCTAAGACCTCGTAGAAACATTAATCCATTTAAATTGTGCATGCATCTTGGTCAATCCTAGCCATGCTAAAAGTGTTATCTGCACTATAGCTTTTAAGATAGCTTTGTCCAAAAGTCCACTGGGTTTCCCTAAACCCAAACGGACATCATCACATTTTATGCATTTATTTGGAGAACTAAATGCTTTATGCTAGTTGTTGAAGTTAAATAGTTGAGTCTGGTGGGGGTAAGGTCTAACCCTTAGTTTTACAGGAAATGAGGCACGAGGTCCCCAACTTCGGAATGGTTAACATACCCCCACTCTTGCTAGAATGGTGGACGAATCTTCCAACGGGCGATCAAATCAATGAATGGAAAGAAATGGCCGTCAAGACCAGCGAAAAACTAGATTATCTAGAATACAACCTGTTAGAATTGGAAGGAAAAGTGAGAAAGAGAGTCAACGATTGCCAGAGCGCTGAGGGAAATGAATAAGGACATCTGCCGAAGGCATTCTTACTAATGAGCCTACGGGAGCTGGAAGATTTGATCAACGAGAAAATTCAACCTGGGGAAGGTCCTTCTGTGACCAAATAGATAGGAATTTACTTTTTCGCTTTATGAATGTAATAAGGCCAATGGCCATTAGTGACCTTTGTTTCTTGCTCATTTAGTATTATTTTGGGATTCACATATTTTTTATCAATAAAATGAGGCATTTAGCATTAAACGTTCTCCAAGTCTATTTGTCGCTAGGCCTACCTCAGGCACAAACAGGTTCCTAAATTAGGGCACGCTTTACATTCTCGCACTATGTGTTTAAATATTGCAATACTCTTTATAATCCTCAATGACTTGATTATCCTTTGTTTTTATTTTATTTTTTGTTTTCTTTCTTTATATTCCCGTCCTTAAAGGTTAGTTCATGCACTCTGGCATCATTATCTTATTTCACAATATCCAGGGGCCCTCCACCCACTCCTCCTCTTAGTCCCGCTAAAGGCAAGAATAAAATGGAAGATTTAAACAACATCAGGAAGGAGAACACAACTTAACGGGTAGAGGCCACTGATGGCCAGGGTATTCGGGTTACTAATGAGAATGTGTCACAGCTTGAATAGAAACTGTTGAAATTCCAGGAAGAGCTCGATCAGGCTCGAAATCTAGCAAACTTGTCATTTTCCCTCAACACCCCAGACATCAACTTCCCCAATGCTCAAAAACCTACACCTCCTCAAAATAACCCAAAACAACAGAATCATCCGGCGCCTCATCATCCCACTGCTCCAACAAAGAACCAATGTAACACCCGGCATACCCCAAACAGCACTCCACTACTCATCCCAAAACCTCAGAACTCCACAAACGACCATTTCCACATGCATACACCAGGCCACCATAACACTCCTATCTACGTGGAGACCATACCACACTCCACCCGACCTATCTCATGCACACGTGAGTCTGATGAAAAGGATCTGCTTATCAGGAACTTAGCCTAGGAACTTAAGAAACTAACCAGCCAGATTCAGGAAGTTGAGGGAAGCAAAGGAATCGAGGGGCTGAATTATGAGGACCTTTGCATACAGCCTGATTTCGAACTTCCTGAAGGGTACAAACCTCCTAAGTTTGAAATATTTAATGGTATGGGTGACCCAAGGGTCCATCCAAGGACATATTGCGACACATTGGTTAAAGTAGGGAAGGATGAAAGGATCCACATGAAGCTGTTCATGAGGAGTTTGAAAGGAGATGCACTATTTTGGTACATTAGCCAAGATCCCAAGAAGTGGTTAAGAGGGGTAGACATGGCATCTGACTTTATGGACAGGTTCAGGTTTAATACAAAGAATGCACAAGACGTGTTCTATATCCAAAATTTGAAGAAGAAGCCCATAGAGACTTTTTCCGAGTATGCTACTCACTGGAGGTCCGAAGCTGCTACTGTTAGACCTGCCTTAGAGGAGGAGCAAATGAACAAGTTCTTTGTCCGTGCTCGGGTTCCGCAGTACTATGAACGCTTGATGATGATTGAGAGCCACAAGTTCTCCGACATAATAAAGTTAGGTGAAAGAATTGAAGAAGGAACTAAAAGTGGTGTAGTTACAAATTTTGAAGCCTTGCAATCTATGAATAAGGCTTTACAGTCCGGTAGTGCCAAGAAAAGGGACGTAGGGGATGTGATGGTTGCACAAAGGATCATGTCTCCCAATAAATACCAATCTTACCCAATACCTCCACTCATATGCTAGCCAACCCAAAATTACCAAGCACTCTCATACCAAGCTCCGCCACCAACTTATCAGTCATCTCCACCTCCTACATATCAACCTACTTCACCTAGATACTCCCAACCCGCTCATGTCTACCAAACTTATAATTCTCAACCAACCCATTATCAGTCACCACCTGCACGCCCAAATTTTCCTAGACCTCGACCTAGCTTTGATCGCAGACCTCCAAAACAATATACCACAATCGCTAAACCCATCGGCCAACTATATGAGAAGCTTAAAGTTGCTGGTTATGTCACCCCCATACCAGCTGCAACTCCTGAGAATCCTTCTTAGTGGGTTAACCCAAACAAGTCCTGTGCATACCACTCCGGTATGAAAGGGCACACCATCGATGAATGCCGCTCTTTAAAAGACAAGTTAAAGTCTTTGATTGATAACAAGATCATTGTGGTAAAGGAACACGCTCCAAAATTCCACAACAATCCTCGGCCAGACCATAAGGGTGGAGGTATCCACATGATTAAAGTAGAAGATGACTGTGATCCCAAAGGATCAATCGGGTTGATCGCAGAAGGTGATGACCCAAAGAAACCGGCAATTACTCTCAATCCAATCATAGTCCAGATCCAACCGTCTGAGTACACTGAGGTGAATATGTCTATACCTCTTGAGTTTGAAGCAGCGCCTCCCGTAAAGACACCGACAACGATTGATGTTGAATTCGTATCTCCGGCAAATACACCCACACCATTTGAGGTTGCAGTCTTGCCACCTAAGGCACATGTTCCATTCAAAGTGAGGATAGCCGCACCTATCCCAGTGGCGATGTCAACCACGCCACCCTGCTATACAAATGCTATACCCTAGGACTATACGACTGAGGAGAAGGAAGGGCAAGGTCAGGATTGAAGAAACTATCGCATCACAGAGTATAACAAGAACCGGTAGAGTCTATACCCCTGAACACCTCGTTGAATCAAGCAAGCAGGCCTCCAATCGGCCACCCCTCATTGAGACAGGTCCAACGACCTTTGGAGGAAAATATAAGCCAAGGAATATTCGGTCATCGACCAGTTAAACAAGACGCCAACACAAATATCCATTCTCTCCTTGCTGTAAAATTCTGAGATAGGAATGCTTTGTTAAATGTGCTGAATGAAGCGCACGTACCAAGTAACATCACTAGTGGGGAAGTAGCTAATATGGTAGGACATGTTCTGGAAAGCCATACGATCATCTTTTATGAGGACGAAGAAGGAGCACTTGCTGCTAGGACAACCATGGATCCATGCTACTGGGGCCGTAGCATCAATGCTTGCATCAGGCAGTAAAGTTTGAATGGAATCACTAGGAAGTGATCATTTACGACGATGGTAACAACCTTATATACAGTCACCAAACTATTCCTCCAATCGAGGGAAGAATGAAGCTGGGTGGGGAAGCCTACCGCCACATTGAATGGGTCAATGCTATTGATAAAGACAAATGGTGGGATAGCAAAATCAGGAGTATACTGAGTTAGAGTGGGTACGAGTCTGGCAAAGGGCTTGGGAAGTACCTCCAAGGAATCTCTAAACCCATTAAACTCAAGAAACATGGCACTACCTTCGCTTTGGGATATGAATACACCTGGGAAGAATTTAATAGCTGGTCGCCACCATGGCACAATCCCTACTACTCACTAGAGCAGCCAATACCGCATCTAGAGCAGACCTTCCAACATGCCGCCATTATTTATGGGTCGGATGAAGAAGGAGCACTTGCAGCAGTGAAGAAGTTGTTTCTAGAGGACGGTGATATGGACTGTTGCATTATTCACGAGGAGGAGGGGGAGGAAAGCCCTTCCATACAAGCCATGAGCAAAGGGGCACATCTCAAGAATTGGACCATCAGAACAACCAGAGCCCACTGAGCCTCGGGGTAGCAAGGATAGAACAAGCATTATTCACTGTTTTATTTACTAAATGATTTTCTTTTCGCATTTTTCAATTCCCGCAATAAGATCTTCGATGTTCAAAACAATATTCAATTTATTAAAAGCATTTTTAATTTTTCTTATGAATTAATATTTATTGCTATCGTTTTCTCTCATTACTTTACCTATACAACATTACTATTACTCTTCTTTATGAACCAATGACTGTGACATGGAATGAGATAACGCAATAAACGGATATAGATTCAGAGGAAGATGACATACCGTGGCGAGATTGTCAAAGAAGTTGAGAACTTTAAGAACAGACCTAAGTCCAACCTTGATGAGACCAAAATTTTCAACCTAGGAGATTCAGAACACGTTAAGGAAACACGAATTAGCATTCACCTGTCATCATTAGAGAAGAAAGAATACCCAGAATTTCTAAAGGAGTATGAGGACATATTCGCCTGGTCGTATGATGACATGACTAGTCTAAGTACGTCTATTGTGGCTCACAATCTTCCAACCAATCCAATGTGTACACCGACAAAGCAAAAGCTTAGAAAGCTGAAGCCTGATATGAGTTTGAAAATCAGGGAATAAGTCACCAAGCAGATCAAAGCCAAGGTTCTTAGGGTAGTTGAGTACCCAACATGTTTAGCCAACATTGTGCCAGTGCCAAAGAATGATGGGAAGGTTCGAGTATGTGTTGATTATCGAGATTTCAACAGAGCAAGTACCAAAGACGATTTCCTGCTGCCAAATATACATATCCTGATTGACAATTGCGCCAAGCATAAGCTACAATCATTTGTAGATTACTTCGATGGTTATCATTAGATCTGGATGGATGAGGAAGATGCTAAGAAAACGACTTTCATTACGCCGTTGGGAGTATACTATTACAAGATGATGCCATTCGGCCTGAAGAATGCAGGGGCCACCTATATAAGGGCCATGACTACCATCTTCCATGATATGATACATAAGGAGATTGAGGTATATGTGGATGATGTTATTATCAAGTCCAAGAAGGCCACTAACCGTATAGAAGATCTAAGGAAATTCTTCAATAGACTACGGAAGTACAACCTAAAATTAAACCTCGCGAAGTGTGCATTTAGGGCTCCTGCTGGGAAATTGATTGGGTTTAATGTGAGCCAGCGAGGAATAGAACTGGATCCATCGAAAGTCAAAGCCATTCATAAACTACCACTGCCAAGGAAAAAGAAATATGTAATGAGTTTCTTGGGAAGGCTTAACTACATCAGCCAATTCATAGCACAGTCTATAGTTATTTGTGAGCAGATCTTCAGGATATTAAAGAAGGACGCCGCCACCAAATGGACCAATGACTACTAAAAGGTCTTCGACAAAATCAAGGAGTACCTGTAAACACCAACAGTTTTAGTCCCACCGCAGGTAGACCCTTATTACTATACCTTGCAGCGTTATATGAAGCTTTCGGCTCTGTTCTGGGTCAGCATGATGAAACAGGAAGGAAGGAGCAAGCCATTTATTATATCATCAAGAAGTTCAACCCATACGAGGCCCGATATTCTCTATTGGAATGCACCTGTTATGTTTTGACTTGGGTAGCTCAGAAGCTAAGACATTACTTCTGTGCCTATACTACATGTCTTATATCGAGAATGGATCCTTTGAAGTACATCTTTCAGAAGCCCACGCCCACTGGCAAGCTAGACAAGTGGAAAATCCTGTTGAGTGAGTTCAAAATTGTTTACGTAACTCAAAAAGTGGTCAAGTGAAAGGCACTGGAAGATCACCTTGCTGAGAACCCCGTGGATGGAGAATATGAACCCCTGAAAACATATTTTCCTGATGAAGAGGTATCATTCAAAGGAGAGGACATTGCGGAATCCTATGATGGTTGGAGAATGTTCTTCGATGGAGCAGCAAACTTCAAAGGAGTTGGCATTTGAGCAGTCCTAATATCAGAAATCGGTCAGCATTACCCGGTGTCTGCCAAACTCAGGTTCCCCTGCACCAACAATATGGCCGAGTATGAAGCCTACATCTTAGGACTCAAAATGGCCATTGACATGAACGTTCATGAGCTGCTAGTGTTTGGAGATTCAGACTTACTTATACATAAGTTACGAGGCGAATGGGAAACCAAGAACTCCAAGATACTCCCGTATTTGCATCGCGTACAGAAATTGAGAAAGAGGTTCACTAAGACAGAATTCCAACATGTTCCCAGAATCCAGAATGTGTTTATCGATGCATTGGCTACTCTATTATCTATGATACAACATCCTGACAAGAATTTCATTGATCCCATTCCGGTGAAAATCCATAATCAGCTAGCTTACTGTGCTCATGTTGAAGAAGAAGCAGAAGGAAAGCCTTGGTTTCATGATATCAAGGAATAGTTGGCAAAAGGAGAATAATCGGAGCTTGCGAATCCTACTCAGAAATGCACTCTTTAGAGGTTGTCCAACAACTTCTTTCACAGTGGAGGAATCCTTTACATGAGGAATCCCGATTTAGTATTATCAAGATGTGTCGACGCAAAGGAAGCATCCAAGCTACTAGATGAAATTCATGTTGGGACCTGCAGTTCATATATGAACGGTTTTGTCTTAGCAAAGAAGATACTCCAGGCCAGTTACTTTTGGATGACTATGGAAACGGACATTATCCACTATGTCCGAAAATGCCACCGCTGTCAGATACATGCAACATGATAAATGTACCTCCAAACAAGCTTAATGCAACATGCTCACCGTGGCCGTTTGCCGCCTGGGGAATGGACGTTATTGGACCAATCGAGCCTGCTGCTTCTAATGGACACACGTTCATCCTAGTAACCATCGACTATTTCACCAAATGGGCCGAAGCAACATCTTACAAAGCAGTGACTAAGAAAGTCGTGGCGGACTTTGTCCACGACAGCATTATTCGTCGATTCGGAATTCCAGATTCAATCATTACTAATAATTGCGAAACTTTCAAACTAAAAAATTCCATAGCCTACAGACCTCATGAATGGAGCTGTAGAAGCCGCCAACAAGAATATCAAGAAGATATTGAGGAAAATGATAGAGAAGCATAGATAGTGGCATGAGAAGTTATCATTTTCTCTACTGGGATATCGCACCACAACCCACATATCAACCAGGGCAACCCCCTATATGCTGGTTTACGGTACGGAGGCTGTCATTTCCGCTGAGGTAAAAATTCCTTCCCTAAGGATCATACAAGAAGTTGAGCTCGACGACGCAGGGTGGGTAAAAGGTCGTTATGAGCAACTAGCCTTATATACGGAAAGCGAATGAATGTAGTCTAGTCAAGTCTACCAGAACAGAATGTCCAGAGTCTTCAACAAAAAAGTCACGCCAAGACAGTTCACACTTGAGCAGCTAGTGTCAAAGAAAATATTTTCGCATCAAGATGAATCCTAAGGTAAGTTCTCTCCCAAGTGGCAGGGTCCATACATGGTTCACCAGGCTTTGATAGGAGGAGCCCTCATACTTGTAGAAATGGACGGATATGTCTGGCCAAAGCCGATCAATTCAGATGCAGTCAAGCGTTACTATGTGTAATATTTATGCTTTCCTTATATGAGGTAAATTGAACTACGCCTGACCTGATTCCCATTCAAGAGGGGATACGTAGGCAGCCCTATGGGCTCATTCACAATTCGATAAAAATTTCACCCCCCGCAATTGGAAACTAGGGCAGAATTTTAAGGAGGATCCTTAAAATTCGAAAGTAATTTCAGCCAATCGCCGCACGAGCAACAGTTATAAATGTCAACCCGACAAACTCGGGAAGAATTTTGAGGAGGACCCTTAAAATTCTATAGCAGGCGAGGTTGCAATGTCTTGAACCACGTCACAGTCATCGGTTCATCTAAAAACTATTTTTATTATGCACTTATGTCATAATTTTACAAAATCATGCATGTTTATCATTGAATCTTCTTTGTTTAGCAATGCTACCCCAATGATACAGATGGTATCACCAGATCAAAGCCGGACGAGACAAGCAAAGCTAGTAGGGATACAAACTAACCTTCCCCCTTACAAAACTCACGATTCTTCTTTGGATGCAGGTACTAGGATTGCGAAATCATTAAATATACTGTACACCTATGGGACAAAAATTATTAAAAATACGATTCTCAGAACCGTTGGATTTGCCAGTATTTGCTATCAACACATACTAGTGATGTTCTGTATGTCACAGTGCTCCCAATAATCACAACACCGCAATCTGCTATCAGCTAAGAAAACTCTACTATCATTTGTTATCTTATTCTTACGTAAGGCTACTATTCTGCCTTCCAATTTGCATAAGGCTACCATTCTGCCTTCCGAGACCAAGCGATGTCTCCATCTGCATTTGCATTGCATAAGGCTACTATTCTGCCTTCCAAAATGCATAAGGCTACCATTTTCCATCCGAGACTAAACATTGTCTCTATCTACATTTGAATTGCATAAGGCTACTATTCTGCCTTCCAATCTGCATAAGGCTACCATTTTTCCTTCCGAGACTAAACGCTGTCTCCATCTGCATCTGCATTGTATAAGGCTACCATTTTACCTTCCGCGACTAAACACTATCTCTATCTGCATTTACATGGCATAAGGCTACTATTCTGCCTTCCAATCTACATAAAGCTACCATTCTGCCTTCCGAGGTTAAGTTCTACCTCCATCTGCATTCGCATCTTTTTATAAGTCTACTCTCCTACCTTTCAAGGCTAAGCTCTGCCTCTAATTTTCTTCAAAACTAAGTGCTATCTTAAGCACTATTTATCTCGTTTTTTTATGGGCTAAGCTCTGCCCTTCAATTCGCAAGCTCTCTCTTGTCCGCATCATACTAATACATCCTTCATGGGCTGAAATATTGCCAACTCAGCCGAAGGCATCATCGTTCGGAGGCACCATCTTCATAGCCCGAGAACACCATGTCATGGCTTAAGGACCTCTTTCAATTTTTTGCATATCATTATTCAAAGCTGTTATGGTTTGTAGGCACCATCCTTATAGCCCACGAAGATCACTTCATGGCCTGCGAATCCTGTACCAAACAACCCATGGCCTAGGACATCATGGTCTGAGGACGCCATTCCTATTCATCCAAAGACATCATTCATGGTCCGAAGGGAATTCGCATCATGTTTAAATTTATGCACAGTGTATGCTTGTATCATTTATTGGCAGGTAACCCAGGGATCAATGACTATCACATCAGGAGTGATCCTACTCCAGTTTCCCATCCATATCAAACCTCACCATTCTCGTAAACCATTCACTCCCCGGCCCTAGATGTTGCATCCGCTCTTGAGATGACTTCACCGATGAATCTAGAACTACACATGGCCTAATTTCTATAGAACCAGGGATATGTAGGTAGCTCAGTAGCCAGTGTGCGGCCTAATTTCTCAAAATGTTTTGCTCGGTCAAAATTGGCCATCATTTCTTTACCCGAAAATTCTTTCATCCTTTCCAAGTAAAGAGGGACAGCTGTTGATACCCAATTTTTTCCTATATATTTTAAATATGCAAAAATACTTTCAAAATAGCATATATATGCATATATAAGCATGCTCAAGGTTTTTATTATTTTTTCCATAATTTTAAGGGTTTAAACTGATTTATTTTCTCTCTTTTTATCAAAAAATCACCAATAATTATTTCCAAAAGTATTGTTTTGATAATTCATCTATTGGATTTTTATATTTATGCCAAAATATGGATAAGGTAATTATTATATATTTTTACTATTATATTTAGTATTTTTAAAGCTAAATTACATATAATTGCAATGTTAGCCCATTTTAAGATATAATTATATTTTATATGCATAAAGTTGGACCCTGTATTTTAAACTATTAATTATGTATTTTTTTTTGGCAATCTTCTAGGCAAGAGCTTAGGGCTAGTTTTTATTAATAATAGAAAAGTAAATACAATAATTAGGAAATTGTCATTGTCTTCCTTCAATGAAAGGAAATAAACTTTGCACTCTAATGTAACGTATTATCAAGATTGAGCATAATACTCAAATTGATATCACATTATGCCTACTAAACTTTGTAACTGTAAAAACTAGCCCAAGTGATTCCATGTCCACGTTGTATCTCCAGTCCATAGCGACTCATTTGCATTTTTAGCCTCTTTCTTGTATCAAATTGCTGCCCAGTTCCATGCTTTGTGAAAGTAGCCCCTTTCATGCATAATGGTAGCTGCAATGGTTGCAGCTTTTGTCGAAAAACTCCACATGCGTTGTGATTCCAATGATTCTTGTTGTGCTCGAAATCTCCAAATGTCAAACCCCATGTGCATGCCTTCCTCTTCTTTTTGATCCTATCGAGCACTCTTTCTCAGTCCCATGTGCTTTCCTATTATAGGCAAGCACTTTCCTACAATAAGCTATAGCAAGAAATCCAACGTGCATGCCTTACTCCTCATAAAATACTCCCAACGTTTCAGGTTGTAGTATCTCAATAAGCATATCGAAAATGTCACCTACAAAATTTTTGGAAATTTTAATCACGCCTGTGTGCTTTTTGCTTCTGTCAAGTCAGGTCCTCGATTCTTTCCTCTTGTTTATTTCTCCAGATGTGCACGGTTAAAAAGCACCCAGATCCTTTGTTTAATCATCCAAGGACCAAATTTCCTCGACATTGTATAAAGGCCACATTCTCCTCGAAATCGTGTGCCACATTCTCATTTTTGGCACCTTAATTTATTTTCCAAAAATTACCTATTATTTTTTATAAATTAAATAGGGGAACATTGACTATTTAAATAACAACCAAATTTATCTTACAATTATAGCCAAAATTGGACCCCTTTCTAGCCCAATTTCACACCCAAATCACATGACCCATACCTTTTTAACGCCTACCCAAACTCAAAACCCATTTACCCGGTTAAATCCGGACCGTTGATCTCCCTGATCAACGGTCCAAACATACCCTTTCCTTTTTAATTTCACCTGACCCCTAACCCTATGTCGATGCCCCCTTTTTCTCGCGAAATCGGGTTTATGACATTTGGGAGGACAACTCGTTTCCTTTTGGGAATTGGGTTTTAATTAAAGAGTCACCACCTAATGGTTAAGTGCATTAGGAGACTAACAAGAACTTTGATTTAGAAAACCTGAGATTGGGTAAGGTCTTGAAATTATCCCGAGGGGAAGGTGTTAGGCAATCCTCAAGATCCACTAGTGTGGTTCCCGACCATACTATAATTGTGACTTTAAGTGGTAATTTGAGAAGAAGTAAGAGTTACAAATAACAGCTAATTTGAAATAATTGTGACTATAATTGTGGACAAGTAAGAGTTACAAATATGAGGGGCGTTTTCGCATAATTGTTGCAAGTAATTTGAAGTTAAAACGAAGTTAAATAAGCTAAAATTTGAGAAGAAAGCAATTTAAAAACTCAGAATAAATGAGTAAAAAAAGGGGAAAATTTTCACAAAATTGCTGCAAGTAATTAAAGTTAAAAGCAGTTAAAGAAGCCGAAATTTGAGAAAAAGCAATTTTAAAATTCTGAATAAAATAAACAAGTAAAGGGAGGGGGTCCTAGGTTTATAAATAATATGGATCACCCCACACAACATCCGGTAACCATTTATACACGTGGTGTTATCGCATGTTCATCATATCCATATTTACCCTTTCGCCTCGTTAAGATATTAAATGAGGAATGGTCTCATTTTACTTATTGCATGCTATTACCCGCCTCCCATCCTATCAGTCCCGGAGGTATTTGGGACTACTAATCCTAAAGGGAAGGGATGTGAGGTTTTATAGTTTCAAAGGACAAAATTCTAAGGCGACAATCAAAACACATATGTAACAAATATAGGGATGAAGCACATAACAGATAGAAAGGCTCAAAAAAACCTCCTTAAAACAAAGAGAAGCATATAGTTTTTAGCATGCCTTGCACGTACTGATTGGAGTCTGATTAAACTTAAGAGTTGTGGCAGACTGATCTATTACATATTTCAGATTAGAAACTCGAATCAGGCCTTCCCACTGGTTGTTGTTAACAGAATCTGATTCAATTAACCAGTTACCTTATGACTTGCGTAAGTATTAAGCGAAAACCTATAGGCATGATATCTATTAGTTTCAAAAAAGGAGAATACTGATTTTAAGGGAAAGAATTTGTCAATCACAGGAACATAAATTCTGTAGTCGTTATTGTTACTACTAATTTTAGACTTATAAGCAAATGGACGATTCAGATTTAGTTGATAATTCCTATAGGCATGCTTTTTAGGCGTTACTGATATTAAAAAAAAACATTTTTTTTTAAAATCGAAACAAGAGTGCAGAAGTCATATAGGCATGGTATCTAAAATGCTGTTAATTATTTAAACATATAAATAGGTTTGCCTAGTGACAGATGCAGATGCAAAATTCAGGAAGTCGTATAGGCATATTATCTATATGATATGCAACATTTCAGAAATGACTTTTAGACATGGTCTCTATATAATGTGGTAGTACAGAAACCTATAGACATGAAGTAAACCAATCTCCAAATATCAGATTCCAAAGCCTTTCTCTTATTTGGAATGTGTCAGAGTTCCCTAAGAGTCTCAAATGGACTCCGGGCAGTGCTCATACCCAAATATATTGCAAAATTGAATCATAGTGCAGTGTGGAAGGGCCAGCCCTCAAGTGTCCAAGTTCAGAGGGAACTCAAGGTCCCAAAGCATGGCTCACAGGAGGGGGGCATAACTTAGAAGCTAAGAGAGAGTGTAAGTGGAGAGAGGGGATTCTAAAAAAAAAGTAAGGACATGATAGTGGTCATACATAGTAATTGGAAGTGCTGGCCCACCCCAACAAGTCCGTTAGGCCACATTGTTTGGGAGTTAGGATCCCCTAAGGGATCAAGTCCAAACATGAGCAACAACTTGCATGTTGCCATGTTCTGAAATTTAACTCAAAGCACATAGAGGGAATATGGGTGCAAGGATTCACAGCAGAAACAAAATGCAAAGAAATAATCATGCTAAATAACATTAAATGTAGACAGCAGAGCAAACATGGGTGTAAAGGTTGTAAAGAAACACATTGGGATAAGGCTGAAACCAAAACTAGAACATACCAGTTTCAAGGAAACAAGAAAAGGAAGCAGTAGTCTTGTAAAGCCAAAGTGCAAGCAAGTAGTCAGAACAGTATGATTTTAGAAGAGATTTATGAGATTGTAAGTCTCTCAAGTGTGTAATCTGTGTAAAGTGTTGAATTGAAAATGGTTTGATCATATTAACCATGTATAATATGTGCAAGAAGGTCATGTATTTATAGTGTAGAAAGCAAGCAGAAATACGTAAGAAAATAGTTTGAAAAATAAATTTCACAAGGTTTCCCTTTAATTAAGGGATTCTGATTTCAAACGGGTAAAAATAATTAAGGAAAGAGATTAATCAAACACTCTGCGTAAGGTAGTATAATAGGGGTAAATACACAAAGGTCTATTTAAGGACATGGTCTTGAGAGCACACGGTTTGTGCAAATAAGGAAAGGAAATCAATTACCAGCCAGTAAATAACAAGGTCTGAATGAATCCAGTCAGAAAAGGTGAAGAAAGGTTTTACTTAAGGAAAATCAGTAACAATCAATCAAACCTAAAAAAGGATTCTAAATTAATCTTGAGTTGGAAAACCTTTTCGGAAGAAAGAATTGATCACACATATAAAAGAATATAGCTACGCTTAAACACGAAGAAATTTGCCATGCTATTCAAATAGAAGAGTCTAGTGTAGAAGAATTTAAAAGTTCAGAATAGTAAACAAAGAAGTTCAAACTTAGTTCATAGACTTAGAATGCGTCTGAAAGAGTCGAGGGTTCCAGAATAGAACCCTAGTTCAAACACATGACCGAACCTCGGTAGAACTCCCAAATTCTAGGGTTTCCAACTTGAGTCAAGCACAAAGATGAGGAGGCAATAGGATCAGAGATTTCTTTTCCGAATTCTCATGAGAAGACAAGCAAATACAATAGAAAGTTCAAAGCATAATTAGAGTAGAAGAAACGATAGAGGAAAACATGCCTAAACGGGTCTTAAAACAAGGTAAAGTAGAAGTGAAACAGTAAACACTTAAAAACATGATAGAGAAATACACTAGAAGAACACAAGAACACCGGAACAGTATAGCAAAAGAATATATAGGAAAACAGAGTGAGATAAACATGTGAGAGCATGATATAGAAACACAGTTGATGAATGAATGGAGCACAGTAGAAGAATTGTATGATAAAGGAAAATATAAGAACATAGTAGAAGAACATGCACGGTAGAAAAGAAAGCACAAGAACATATCATAGACAAATACACACAAAGAAAAGAAAAAGAAAAGTCAGAGAAACATTTTGAACCCTTCAGAAAACCCTAAATCGAAGAGAGCTGATTTCTAAAAGATAATTTTGAAAGAAAAATTGGGGAATAGTTTAAGAACTCAAGTAGAGCACACATATATAATATATCTAAGAAAAATTCAGAGAAAACCTCAAATAGCTAGGGTTTCAGAAGAACCCTAGAATGAGAAAGGCTTTCAAAAGGTCCGATCTTGGTCGGAAAGGTCAGAGATAGGCTCATAGGACCAGGATACGCCGGAGCATGGCCGGTAATGGCCGTGAAAACTTGAGCTGGCATAAGTCTGGATGAAGACCTTCGAGGTTTGGCCTTGATTCTTCAAATATCGAGCACACAGGAGTAATAGGGTGTGAGTATAAGGTCACCATGGCCGAAGGAGCTATGATTTCCGGTGAGCTTGAGGTAGGAGATGGTGAGAGAGGCTAGGGTTTCAAGAGAGTTTGAGAGAGTTTGAGAGGAGAGGGATTTAAGAGGCAATTGATAGAAGAGAATGATAGGATTAGGGTAGTCTTTGGGAATTAAAAAGGTAAGGAATGATCGTGGCCGTTGATCAAAATGATCGACGGCCTGGATTAAAAGAAAGAGACGGGCGGGTTAAATTGGTTGGGTCGAGGTCGGGTTGGTTTGAAATTGGGTCGGTCTGTTAAGGGTTTGAAATTGTCTCAATTAGGGGTTCAATTTGGCTATAGTTGAAATGCAAATGAGGCTATCAGTTAAATAGCCACTTTTCCCATTTAAATTTATAAGCAATAGTAAAATGATTATCTGAAACAAATTGAAAAGCACTATATTAATTGATAATATATAATCATTAATTAAAAAATACTAGAATAAATTTTATAATTATAAAATGCTGTTAATTCTTAAAATAGGCTAAATTCACAATTATATGCAATTTAACTTTTAAATACGAAATAAATTTATAAAAATGTATAAAAATTACCCTAGCTATATTTTGGTATAAATATGAGAATAAAAATAAGTTATTCACCAAAATAATAATTTTGGGAATAATTATTGGTTTTTTGTACTGCTAAAATGAGAAATACATTAATTTAAAAATCCTTTAAAAATTAGGAAAAATATTAAAACACTTGGGCATACTTATATATGCTATTTTGAAAGTATTTGCATGTAAAAAATATATAGGGAAAAATTGGGTATCAACAACTGCCCCTCTTTACCCTGAAAGGATGAAAGAGTTATCGGGTAAAGACACGATGACTAATTTTGACCATGTGAAGTGGTTTGAAGAGATTGACCATGCTCTGGTTACTGAGCTACCTTCATATCCCTGGTATTACAGGAATCAGGCCATATGTAGTTCAGGATCCATTGGCGGAGTATGCCGATGGAGATATTTCAAGAACATAAGTGATATTCAGGTTGGGATGGGTGATTAAGAGTCTAATAGGGCTGCGAGAACCAGAGCGGGACTCCTGCTGAGATGGCTGTTGCTTGTCAGTTTTCCTGTAGATAAGAAATACGCCCATATATTGTGCATAAATTTAAACATGATGCAAGTTCCCGTCGGACCATGAATGTTGTCCTTGGATGGTTAGGATGACATTCTCAGACCGTGATGTCCTCGGCTATTAAGCATATAATAAAGGTTTTACAGGCCATTAAATGATTCTCTCAAGCTATGAGGATGATGCCTCCGAGCAATGATTGAATAATGATATGCAATAGATAAAAGGGGTCCTCAGGCCATGGCATGGCTTCTCGGGCTATGAAGATGGTGCCTCCGAAAAATGATGCCCTTGGACAATTTGGCGATCTTTCAGCCCATGAGAGCATAAATGAAGGCAACAATCTTTCAGCCGATGCAAGACACAAATAAAGGTGGCGATATTTCGGCCATGCAAAATGTAGATAAAGGTGGCAATTTTTTAGCCCATGAGAGTGTAAATAACGTGGCAATATTTCAGTCGATGCAAGACATAAATAAAGTGGCGATCTTTCAGCCATGCAAGATGTAGATGAAGGTGGTAGTTTTTCAGCCCATGAGAGTGTAAATAAAGTGGCGATATTTCAGCCGATGCAAGACATAAATAAATTGGCGATATTTTAGCCGATGCAAGACATAAATAAAAGTGGTGATCTTTCAGCCGTGCAATACATAAATAAAAGTGGCAACATTTCAGCCGATGCAAGACATAAATAAAGTGGCAATTTTTCAGCCATGGAAGATGTAAATAACAGTGGCGATATTTCAGCCGATGCAGATATAGACAGGGCTTAGTCTCGGAAGGCAGAATGGTAGCCTTATGCAATGCAAGAATGCAGATGGAGACATTGCTTAGTCTTGGAAGGAAGAATAGTAGCCTTATGCAATGCAGGTAATGCCGATGGAGGTAGAGCTTTACCTCGGAAGGCATAATAGTAGCCTTATGCAATGCAAAAAATACAGGTGGAGGTAGAGCTTAACATCGGAAGGAAGAATGGTAGCCTTATGCAATGCGAGAATGCAGATGGAGGTAGAGCTTAACCTCGAAAAGAAGAATGGTAGCCTTATGCAAGAAATGAAAGATGAATAGTAATAACAATTCTTAGCTGATAACTGGTAGCTGATTATGATACTGCAAATGGTGGGGATATTATATACGGATGGCAAGTGTAAATAGGTGCGATGGTTCTGAGGGTTGTATACCTGAACAGTATAAGCATATAATACATGACTTTGCGACTTGGGTGCCTACATCCAAAGAAAAATAGTTAGTTTTTTAAAGGGGGAAGGCTAGTTCATGTCCGTGCCGACTTTGCTTGACCTGCTTGGCTCTGTTTTTGGTGATACTGTGCATATCATTGGGGGTAGCGTTGATAAATAGAGAAAGTTCGGTAACTGACATGTATGAGTTTGTGAAAAATAGGACATGAGTATATATTTAAGAAATAGTTTTTAGATGAACCGATGACTGTGATGTGGTTCATGACCTTGCAACCTCTCTCACTTCGGAATTTTGAGGGTCCTCCTAAAAATTCTGTTCCAGTTTCCAATTGCGGGGAAAATGAAAATTTTATTGAATTATGACCGAACCCATAAGGCCGCCTACATATCCCTTCTTAAATGGGAATCAGGTCAGACGTAGTTCAAATCACATAAGGAAATCATAAATGGTTACACATAGTATAGCTTGACTGCATCTGAATTGATTGGTTTTGGCCAAACTTCTTCATCCATTTCTGCAAGTATAAAGGCTCCTCCTGTCAGAATCCAATGAACCATGTACTGGCCTTACCAGTTGGGAGAGAACTTCCCTTTGGCTTCATCTTGATGTGGAAAAATCTTCTTTAACACTAGTTGCCCCGGTGTGAACCGTCTTGGCTTGACTCTCTTGTTGAAAGCTCTATACATTCTGTTCTGATAAAGCCGACCATGGCAAACTGCATTCATTCTTTTCCCATCTATAAAATCCAACTGCTCGTAGCAAATTTTCACCCACTCTGCATCGTCGAGTTCTGCTTCCTTTGTGATCCTTAGGGAGGGAATTTCTACCACGCCGGGAATGACCGCTTCTGTACCGTAAACCAACATGTAAGGAGTTGCCCCAGTTGATGTGCAGACTGTGGTGCAGTACCCCAATAAAGCAAATAACTTCTCATGCCATTGTTTATGCTTTTCTATCATCTTCCTTAGTATCTTCTTGACATTCTTATTGGCGGATTCCACAGCTTCATTCATCTAAGGCCTGTAAGATGTAGAGTTCTTGTGTTTGATCTTGAAGGTCTCACATATAGCCTTCATCAAGTCGCTGTTGAGGTTGAAGCCATTGTCAGTAATGATTGATTTTGGAATCCTGAATCGACAAACGATACGGTCACGGACAAAGTCTGCCACGACTTCCTTAGTCATCGCTCTATAAGATATTGCTTCAACCCATTTGGTAAAGTAATCAATTGCTACTAGGATAAACCAGTGCCCGTTTGATGCGGCAGGTTTGATTAGTCTGATAACGTCCATTTCCCATGCGGCGAACGACCATGGAGCGTGTTGCATTAAGCTCATTTGTAGGCACCTTTATCATGTCGGCATGTATCTGACAACGGTGGCACTTTTGAACATACTGGATGCAGTCCGTCTCCATAGTCATCCAAAAATAACCTTCCCGGAGTATCTTTTTGGCTAAGACAAAACCATTCATATGTGGTCCACAGGTCCAGGCATGTATTTATTCTAGTAGTCTGGATGCTTTTTTTGCGTCTACACACCTTAGTAATCCCAAATCCGGAGTCCTCTTATACATGATTCCTCCGCTATGAAAGAAGTTGTTAGACAGCCTCCGAAGTATGCATTTCTGAGTAGCATTTGCAATCTCTGGGTATTATCCTTTTGCTAAATATTCCTTGATGTCATGAAACCAAGTCTTTCCATTTGCTTCTCCTTCGAAATGAGCACAGTAAGCCGGCTGATCATGGATCTTCACCGGAATAGGATCGATGAAGTTCGTATTTGGATGCTGTATCATAGATGACAAGGTTCCTAATGCATCGGAGAACTCATTCTGGATTCTTGGAACATGTTGGAACCCTATCTTTGTGAACCACTTTCTCAATTCATGTACATGGTGCAAATATGGGAGTATCTTGGAATTCTTGGTCACCCATTCTCCTCAGACCTGATGTATGAGCAGGTTTGAATCCCCAATTAATAGCCACTCTTAGATATTTATGTCAATGGCCATCTTGAGCCCTAAGATGCAGGCTTCCTACTCAGCCATATTGTTAGTGCATGAAAACCTGAGTTTGGCAGACACCGGATAATGCTGATTGGTTTCTGATACTAGGACTGCTCCTATGCCAACCCCTTTGAAATTTGCTGCTCCGTCGAAAAATATCCTCCAACGATCATAGGAATCTGCAATGTCTTCTCCTATGAATGATACCTCTTCGTCCGCAAAATACATCTTTAGAGGCTCGTATTCTCCATCCACATTGTTTTTAGCAAGATGATCCACTAGTGCCTGTCCCTTGACTGCTTTCTAGGTCACATAGACAATGTCAAATTCACCCAGCAAGATTTTCCATATGTCTAGCTTGCCAGTGGGCATGGGCTTCTGAAATATGTACTTTAATGGATGTATCCTTGATATGAGATACGTAGTATAGGTACAGAAATAGTGCCTCAGCTTCTGAGCTACCCAAGTCAAAGCACAGTAGGTGCGTTCCAATAGAGAATACCGGGCTTCGTACGGGGTGAACTTCTTGCTGAGATAATAGATGGTGTACTTTTTTCTCCCTGTTTCATCATGCTGCCCCAGAATACAATCAAACGATCAATCCAATACAGCAAGGTAGAGTAATAGGGGTCTACCTGGCGCGGGCGGGACCAAAACTGGCGGTGTTGACAAGTATTCCTTGATTCTGTCGAAGGCCTTTTGGTAATCATCAGTCCATTTGGTAGCGGCGTCCTTCTTCAACATCTTAAATATTGGCTCACAGATGACGGTAGATTGTGCTATGAACCAGCTGATGTAGTTAAGTCTCCCCAAGAAACTCATTACTTCTTTCTTGTTCTTTGGATGTGGTAATTCTTGGATAGCTTTGACCTTTGACGGATCCAGTTCTATCCGTCGGCGACTCACAATGAACCCAAGTAGTTATTCGGTAGGAACCCCAAATTCACATTTCGCGGGATTTAGTTTCAGGTTGTACTTTCTCAATCTATTGAAGAACTTCCTTGGATATTCCATTTGATCAATGGCTTTCTTGGACTTGATGATGACATTATCCACACATACTTCAATCTCCTTGTGTATCATATCATGGAAAATGGTAGTCATGGCCCTCATATAGGTGGCCCCTACATTCTTTAACCCAAATGGCATCATCTTGCAGCAGTACATTCCCCATGGCGTAATGAATGCCGTTTTCTCAGTATCTTTTTCATCTAATGATACCCGGCAAAACAATCAACAAATGATTGCAACTAGTGCTTGGCGCAATTGTCACTCAGGATGTGTATGTTTGGTAAGGGAAAGTCGTCTTTTGCACTGGCCCAATTGAGATCCCAGTAGTCAATGCAGACTCTAACCTTCCAGTCCTTTTTTGGCACTGGCACAATATTGGCTAACCATGTTGGATACTCTACTACCCCTAGAACCTTAGCTTTGACCTGCTTAGTGACTTCTTCCTTGATTTTCAGACTCATGTCCAACTTGAACTTTCTGATATTCTATTTTACTGGCGGGCATGCTGGATCAGTTGGTAATTTATGAGCTACAATAGATGTATTCAGACCAGTCATGTCATCGTACGAGCAGGCAAATATGTCCTCATACTTTCTTAGAAACTCTATATACTCTTCCTTCTCTGATAGTGATAAGTGAACGCTGATTCGTATTTCTTTGATGTTTTATGTATCTCCTAGGTTAAGAATCTCAGTCACATCCAGGTTGGACTTAGGCCTATTTTTTAAATTCTCAACTTCCTTAATAATATCTTCTCGTATATCATCTTTGCTGAATCTATGTCCTTTTGTTGCGCTGTCTCATTGCATGTTACAATAATTGGTTCATCAAGATAAGTAATATTAATGTTGTATAGTAATGAGAGAAAATAATAAATTTATAAGAAAATTGAAATGCTTTGATAAATTCCATAAATGTTTTGAACATTGGATCTCTTTCTTGCAAAAAATAAAATGCGAAAGAAAGTAAAATAGTGCATGGGGCTTGTTCAACCTTGCTACCATGAGGCACGTCGGGCTAGTGGTTTTGACGGTCCAGGTATTGAGGCATGCTCCTCTGCTTATATCCTGTATAAGGGCCTTCCACCCCCTCCTCCTCGAGAATGACACAACAATCCATATCATCGTCTTCTAGGAACAAATTCCTCATTGCTGCTACGACTTCTTCTTCTTCTGACCCATAGATGACTTCGGCCGGTTGGAAGGTGTGCTCCAAACGGGGTATCGGCTGCTCCAATGGATAGTAAGGACCATGCCAGGGTGGAAACCATTCATTGAATTTTTTCCAGGTATACTCATATCCTAATCTGAAGGTGGTGCCGTGTTTCTTGAGCTTGATGGGCTTGGAGATTCCTTGGAGATTCTTGCGAAGTCCTTTGCCAGGTTCATACCCACTCCAGTGCAATGTGCTTTCAATTTTGTTATCCCACCACTTATCCTTATTGACGGAATTTACTTGTTCGAGGTGGTGGTAAGTTTCTCCGCCTATCTTTCTTCTTCCTCCTATTTCTGGTATGGCCTGGTGGCTGTATATGGGATTGCTACCATCGCCGTGAATGATCACCTCTTGGTGATTCCACTCAAACTTCACTGCCTGATGTAGTGTTAATGCCATGGCCCCAACGGCGTGAATCCATGGTCGTCCCAACAATAAATTGTAAGATGTCGACACGTCTACCACTTGAAAGTCAACATCAGACCAAGTAGGCCTCATTCACAAACATAAGCTAATCTCCCCATTGGTAGACCTTTGAGAACCATCGAAAGCTTTAACGTTTATGGCCTTGTCCTTGATTTCATGCAACCCCTTTCCCAATGTCCTGAGCGTTACCGATGGACAAATGTTGAGAATGGACCCCCCATTGACCAAGATTCTGGTGATAAAATAATATTCGAACTGCACGGTGATGTGCAAGCCTTGTTGTAACTCAATCCCTCCGGTGGCAGCTCATCTTTGTGAAAAGTGATCTTGGTACTTTCCAATAACTGGCATACCATGTTTTCCATTTCTCCTCCAGTGATGTTGCTTGGTACATACGCCTCACTAAGCACCCTTAACAAGGCATTGTTGTGTGAATCAGAGCTCTGTAGTAAAGTAAGGATAGAAATCTGCACCGGTGTTTTGTTCAGCTGATCAATGACTGAGTATTCCTTCACTTGTATATTTCTCCAAAGATCATCGGGCCCAGTTTCAGTGATGGCTTGTCGACCAGAGGTCTACTTACTCGACTCAGCCATGTGTTCTGGGCTATAAACCCTCTGTAACTGCTTCCCCGAACTTGGCTTTCCCTTTCCTTCTTGCCTCGGTTGTGTAGTCCCATGGTATGGCTTTTTTGTGGAATGGTGTTACGGCTGTCATTGCTACCGGGATGGGAACCCTTACTTTGGAGCGTACTACATCAGCTTCAAATGGTATAGGCGCCTTTGGGGACCCAAACTAGACCTCAATTGGTATTGGCGTCTTCGCAGAGGATGGCATTTCAAACTCAAGTGGTGTAGACATGTTCACCTTGGTGTCCTCAGAGGGCTGAATCTGGACTACAATCGAATTAAGGGTGACTGTTAGTTTCTTTGGATCATCGCCTTCTATGATCAAACCGATCGATCTTTTGGGATCCCAATTATCCTCTATTTCAATCATGTGAACACCTCCTCCCTTATGGTATGGTAGAGGGTTATTGCAGACATTCAGAGCTGGCTCCTTTGCCACAATGATCTTGCTGTCAATCAAAGCCTGGATCTTATCCTTCAGGGAGCGACATTAATCAATGGTATGCCCCTTCATGCCAGAATGGTATGCACATATTTTATTTGGGTTGACCCAATGGGAATGGTTTTCAGGGGTTATAGCAGGGAGGGGGGGTGACATAACCAGCAGCTTTGACCCTTTCGTACAACTGGTAAATTGGTTCGGCAATGCCAGTATACTGTTTGGGAGGTCTATGGTTGAAATTTGGTCGGGTCTAGGGAAGGTTTGATGAGGGGAGGTGATTGATAGTGGGATTGTTGAGTGTTATAAGCTTGTTAGAAGTGTGCGGGCTAGGAATATCTGGGTGAAGCAGGTTGGTAAGTAGGAGGTGGAGGTGATTGATAAGTAGGCGGTAGAGTTTGGTATGAAGGTGTGGGTGTTTGGTAATTTGGAATGGGCTGATATGTAAGTGGAGGCATTGGATAAGCTTGGTATTTGATAGGTGATTTGGTTCTATGTGCAACCATTACGGTGCCTACGTCCCTTTTCTTGGACGCACCACCAGACTGTAGAGCCTTATTGATAGCTTGAAAGGCTTCAAAGTTAATAACCATAGCTCTTAATACCTTCCTCTATCCTTTCTCCTAGCTTGATGATGTCAGAAAATTTATGATTCTCGATCAGTATCAGTCTTTCATAGTATTGCGGGTCCTAAGCCCGAAAAAAAAACTTGTTCATTTGTTTTTCCTCTAAAGCAGGTCGGACTTTAGCAACCTCTGATCTCTAACGAGTGGCATACTCGTGGAATGTTTCTATGGGTTTCTTCTTTAATTTTTGAATGTAAAACACATCCGGTACATTTTCTGTATTGAACCTGAATCTATCCATGAAGTCCGACGCCAAACTTACCCAGTTTGACCACTTCTTTGGGTCTTGGCTAATGTACCAAGACATAGCATCTCCTTTCAGGTTCCTCATGAAAAGCTTCATGCGGATTTTCTCGTCTCTTCCTGCTCCGACCAACTTGTCGCAGTATGTTCTCAAGTGAACCCTGGGATCCCCTGTACTATCAAACATTTCGAACTTGGGAGGTTTGTACCCCTCGGGCAGTTTGACACCGGGTTATATGCATAGATCTTCATAGTTTAGCCCCTCAATTCCCTTACTTCCTTCAACGCCTTGAATTCTAGTGGTCAACCTTTTAAGCCCTTCGGCTTAATTTCTGATTAGCGAGTCCTTATCATTGGACTCGAGTGTGCTTGAGATGGGCTGGGTGGAGTATGGCACATTCTCCACGTAGATGGGGGTGTTGTGTTGGGTGTAGCAGTGGTCATTTGTGGAGTTCAAACATTCCGAGATGAGTAGTGGAGTATTGTTGGGATCGTGGCAAGTATTGCAGCGGTGGTGAGGAGTGGGTTGCTTTGGAGTATTTTGTGGAGGTATGGGATTCTAAGTTTTTGGGAAAGTAACTTCTGGAGTGTTGAGGGAAAATGACAGACTTGCCAAATTCCGGACTTGATCAAGTTCTTCTTGGAACTTCAATAGTTTTTGTTCTAATTGAGAGGTATTTTCCTTGGAGACTAGAGTACCATGAGTGGCCTCTACCTATTCAACTGAGTTGTTCGAATCTTCTATTCTTCTTTTGCTTTTGTGTCTGATAGGACTGGAAGGAGAAGGAGGTGGAGGGCCCCTAGATCTTGTAAAATATGCTGATGTTGCCAGAGTTCACAAACTAATCCTTGGGGAGGGAAATAAACAAAAAAAAAGTAAAAACAAAAAGGCAACAAGTTAGTGGGGACAATAAGAAAAGATGTTGCGATATTTAAACACATATTGCAGGAATGTAAATCGTGTCCTAATTTGGGAGCCTCGTTTTACCCGAGGTAGACCTAGCAACAAATTGATTTGGAGAAATTATGATGCTAAATGCCTTATTTTATTGATAAAAAATAAGATGAATCCCAAAACGACACTAAATAACAGGAAATAAATGTCACTAATGGCTATTCGCCTTATTAAATCTATAAATGGAAAGGTAAATTCCTATCTATTTGGTCCCAGAAGGACCTTCCCCAGACTCGGCATCTTTAGCTCCATCGAATAGCTTTGCCAGTTCATGAAGTCCTAGCAGCAAGTAAGCTTTGGCCATATGTCAACCTTCATTTCCTTCAGCATTATGGCAGTCCTCGATCCTCTTGATAATTATCCTTTCCAACTCTACTAAACCCCGCTCTAAATACCCCAGTCGCTTGTTGGCGCTGACAGACATGTCTTTACATTCTTCAATTAGTTTTTGATAGGATTTTGGATTTTCACGATGCTCATTTTCACATTCCCGAATCATTTTGCGCAGTTGGTTGTACTTGACCTGTGCTTCAGCCTTTTCATTGATGATCCTGTGACCTCGAACAAATTCGGGTTGACCCAAACCGTTGTGATTGTCTTTCAGCTAGCCCGAATAGAGTGGGGTACAACCAGCATGATATCTATCTAGTTCGATGGTGTCCTTTCCCAAGACAATTTTGAAGTGCCACATATGCTGAGCCTGGCACCTGTACGGACTATCGTCATTCTATAAATTAGCCCGGAAGTGACTTATTTATCGACCCATGGTATAACCTGCTACCTGCCAGCCTGTCTCACATCTCAGAGGGGGACATAAGGGTAGGTTCCCCTCAAACCGATCAGTATCAGAAATGGCACATCCCTGGATCGAATGATGAATTCTTCAGTTGGGAAACACTCGAACATCCATTGCACTCAGTCCTCAGTCAGATTATCAAAGAGTTCGACCCATTCTCTAGCATTATCCGGTTGGGAAAACATGTTGGGCATGTAATTCATTCACTTTGGATTATGAAAGGCGATATGATCGTCCCAGTCCCTACGATATACTTCCTGTCGGTATTCGCCCTTTTGGAGATGTTCCATAAGCCAAAGTTGAAGTAGCAGATTACAACCCTCAAAATGTTTGGCTCCCTGTCGACACCTTTCTAGGGCTCGGTATTTTTCTACAATGATCATTGGCACAAGACTAAATGGTTTTCCGTCAATTCCTTCCATTAGAGTTTTGGTGACCATAGCTAGCCTGGTATGGGTTCTTGCTTTCTTTATTGGAAACACTATCATTCCCAAGAAGCAGAACATGAAGACAAAGACCCTTCGATGGATATGCCCCAATGATGTAAGGGCGAACTCGTCAGGATAAGTATGGTAAGATTTGCTGTGACCGCACCTTTCGTACAAATAGTCAAAGGGAATGCACGAGTCCTTCAAACATGTCGGGTCTAGATTCTTCTTTAGACCCATCATTTTGAGAAAACCTCTACCTTTGCGGTTTTTTGACATTAACAAACCCGGAGTTTCCAACGGTATTCCAGCGAATCTTCCTGTTTCCTCAAGCAAGGGTGTCATCTCAATGTCTCCGAAGCGGAACAGAGACCTATCACAATCCCAAAATAAAGTGGCAGCTTCTATGATTTTATTGTTGGGTTAAATTTCAAGGAGAGAAGGTAGGTTCCCTAGATATTTTTTGACAAGAGAATGATCACTGGAATGTAGATCCTCCCACCATCTTAGCAATTTGGGGTGGATGTTGGTGACCATGCCAAATCTGGGGACTTCGTGCCTCATATTTCTGCAAGACAAAAGTGTTACGCCCTTTACCCCTACCAGACTCGACTATTAAATACCAATAATTGGTATAACAAGCATTTAGTTCTCGAAATAAATGCACAAAATGTGGTAGCGTCCGTTTGGGTTTTGGGAAAACCCGGTGGACTTTGGACAAGGCTATCTTAAAGAGTCATTATGCAGATAACATAACTGACTTGGCTAGGTTTGACCATGATGCATGCATAATTTAAAGAGACGAGTTTCTATGGGGTTTCAGACTGGTACCCTTGAGCGGACAACTGAAGAGGGAAAGGCACGAAACTGTCGACTACACCATTGATCGACTGGTCTTACCGCAAATATGCCTTTTCCGGATTTAGGGGTGATAATATCGGAAGGGCGCAACCACTCATTATAAGCGTTGCTATGGTATTTTGTTTGGCACGATCGAATATGATGTTGAATATGCAGTTGCAATAATTAAAAGTTGTTGTCACATATTTGCACATTAATAAAGTAATAATTACAATAGTTTGTCATAATTTACAACAATATTAAAGGAAAGCGATAAAGGAAAGCATTAAGAGAAATAAAGGGAAGAAACAAAGAGCCAAGTCAGTTTTGAGGTAGAAGAGGAAAAAATACTTAAAGGAAATTAAACAAATAAAGATATATAAAGAAGCACAATGTCACAAATATCATGAAATTGTAAAAGACTTAAATAATTCCCCAGCAGAGTCGCCACGCTGTCGATGCCCCCTTTTTCTCGCAAAATCGGGTTTATGACATTTGGAAGGACAACTAGTTTCCTTTTGGGAATTGGATTTGAATTAAAGAGTCGCCACCTAATGTTTAAGTGCATTAGGACACTAAAAAGAATTTTGATTTAGAAAACCAGAGATTGGGTAAGGGCTTGAAATTATCCCGAGGGGAAGGTGTTAGGCACTCCTCAAGATCCACTAGTGTGGTTCCCGGCCATACTATAATATTGACTTTAAGTGAAAACAACAAGTGGACAAGTAACAGTTACAAATATGAGGGGTGTTTTCACATAATAGTTGCAAGCAATTTGAAGTTAAAACGAAGTTAACGAAGCTGAAATTTGAGAAGAAAGCAATTTAAAAATTCAGAATAAACGAGTAAAAAAAGGGGAAAATTTTCACATAATTGCTGCAAGTAATTGAAGTTAAAAGCAGTTAAAGAAGCTAAAATTTGAGAAAAAGCAGTTTTGAAATTCTGAATAAAATAAATAAGTAAAGGGAGGGGGTCCTAGGTTTATAAATAATATGGATCACCCCATACAATACCCAATAACCGTTCATATACGTGGTGTTATCGCGTGGTCATCATATCTATATCTACCCTTTCCCACCCCGTTAAGGTATTAAATGCGAAATGGTCTCGTTTTACTTATTGCATGCTATTACCCACCCCCATCCTATCAGTCCCGGAGGTATTTGGGACTACTAATCCTGAAGGGAAGGGATGTGAGGTTTTATAGTTTCAAAGGATAAAATTCTAAGGCGACAATCAAAATACATATGTAACAAATATGGGGGAGAAGCACATAACAGATAGAAAGGCTCAAACAAACATCCTTAAAACAAATAGAAGCATATAGTTTTTAGCATGCCTTACATGTACTGATTAGGGTCTGATTAAACTTAGAAGTTGTGGCAGACTGATCTATTACATATTTCAGATAAGAAACCCGAATCAAGCCTGCCTGCTAGTTGTAGTTAATAGAATCTAATTCAATTTACAAGTTACCTTATGGCTTTCGTAAGTATTAAACGAAAACCTATAGGCATGGTATCAATTAGTTTCAGAAAAGGAGTACACTAATTTTAAGCGAAAGAATTTTTCAATTACGGGAACATAAATTCTGCAGTCGTTATTAGTACTACTAATTTTAGACTTATAAGCGAATGGACGGTTCAGATTTAGTTGATAGTTCCTATAGGCATGCTTTCCACGCGTTACCGATTTTTTAAAAAAAACATTTTTTTACAACCGAAACGAAAGTGCAGAAGTCCTATAGGCATGGTATCTAAAATGCTGTTAATTATTTAAACCTACAAATAGGTTTGCCTAGTGACAGATGCAGATGCAAAATTAAGGAAGTCCTATAGGCATATTATCTATATGATATGCAACATTTCAGAAATGACTTTTAGACATGGTCTCTATATAATGTGGTAGTACAGAAACCTATAGACATGGTCTCTATATGAGATGCAAAAGTGTAGAAATCTATAGACATGATCTCTATGTGAGATGCAAAAGTGCAGAAACGTATAGATATGGTCTCTATATGAGATTCAAAAGTGCATAAACCCATAGACATGGTCTCCATATGAGATGCAAAAGTGCAGGAATCAATAGTCATGATCTCTATATGAGATGCAAAAATGCAGAAACCTATAGACATGGTTTCTATATGAGATGCAAAAGTTTAAGCTGAAAACAGGATATATGAGTGCAGAAGTGCAAATATTCCCTATGAACATGATATCTACCCCTTTGCATGCATGATTTACCCTTCCCTTTTCACTAAGAGCCCCAATAGTTATTACAAGTTATTATTACAGCCCAGAATGAATAAGAAGAAGTAAAATTACATCAGAGAACTAAAAATTAACAACCAAGGAGAGCCTGATTCGGACTTCCTGTCTGAAGCATGAAGTAAACCAATCTCCAAAGATCAGATTCCAAAGCCTTTCTCTTATTTGGAATGTGTCAGAGTTCCCTAAGAGTCTGAAATGGACTCCGGGCAGTGCTCATACCCAAATATATTGCAGAATTGAATCATAGTGCAGTGTGGAAGGGCCAGCCCTCAAATGTCCAAGTTCAGAGGGAACTCAAGGTCCTAAAGCATGGCTCACAGGAGGGGGGCAGAACTTAGAAGCTAAGAGAGAGTGTAAGTGATGAGAGGGGATTTTGGGAAAAAAACAAGGATAGGCTAGTGGTCATACCTAGCAATTGGAAGTGCTGGCACACCCCAACCAGCCCGTTAGGCCATATTGTTTGGGAGCTAGGATCCCCTAAGGGATTAAGTCCAAACATGAGCAACAACTTCCATGTTGACATGTTCTGAACTTTAACTCAAAGCACATAGAGGGGAACATGGGTGCAAGGATTCATAGCAAAAACAAAATGCAAAGAAACAATCATGCTAAATAACATTGAATGTAGACATTAGATAAAACATGGGTGTAAATGATGTAAATAAATACATTGGGATGAGGCTGAAACCAAAACTAGAACGTACTCGTTTCAAGGAAGCAAGAAAAGGAAGCAGTAGTCTTGTAAAGCTGAAGTGCAAGCAAGTAGTCAGAACACTATGATTCGAGAAGAGAACTATGAGATTGTAAGTGTCTTAAGTGTGTAAAGTGTTGAATTGAAAATTGTTTGATTGTATTAACCGTGTATAATGTGTGTAAGAAGTTCATGTATTTATAGTGTAGAAAGAAATCAGAAATAGTTAAGAAAATAGTTTGAAAAATCAATTTCACAAGGTTTCCCTTTAATTAAGCGATTTTGATTTCAAACGGGTAAAAATAATTAAGGAAAGAGATTAATCAAACACTTTGCGTAAGGTAGTATAATAGGGGTAAATACATAAAGGTCTATTTAAGGACAAGGTCTTGACAACACACGGTTTGTGCAAAAAAAGAAAGGAAATCAATTACCAGCCAGAAAATCACAAGGTCTGTATGAATCCAATAAGAAAAGGTGAAGAAATATTTTACTTATGGAAAATCAGTAACAATAAATCAAACATAAAAAAGGATTCTGAATCAATCATAAGTTGGAAAACCTTTTCGGAAGAAAGAATTCATCACACATATAAAAGCATATAGCCACGCTTAAACACGAAGAAATTTGTCATGCTATTCAAATAGAAGAGTCTACTATAGAAGAATTTAAAAGTTCAGAGTCATAAACAAAGAAGTTCAAACTTAGTTCATAGACTCAGAATAAGCATGAAAGAGTCAAGGGTTCCAAAATAGAACCCTAGTTCAAACATATGACCAAACCTCGGTTTAACTCCTAAATTCTAGGGTTTCCAACTTAAGTCAAGCATAGAGATGAAGAGGCAACATGATCAGAGATTTCTTTTTGGAATTCTCATGAGAAGACAAGAAAATACAATAAAAAGTTCGAAGCATAATGAGAGTAGAAGCAATAGTAGAGGAAAACATGCTTAAACGGGTCTTAAAAAAAGGTAAAGTAGAAGTGAAACAATAAACACTTAAGAACATGGTAGAGAAATACAGTAGAAGAACACAAGAACACTGAAATAGTATAGCAAAAGAACATATAGTAAAACACAGTGAGATAAACATGTGAGAGCATGATATAGAAACACAGCAGAGGAAATAACGGAGCACATTAGAAGAACTTGCATGATAAAGGAAAACATAAGAACACGGTAGAAGAACATGCGTGGTAGAAAATAAAACATAAGAACATATTATAGACAAATACACACAAAGAAAAGAAAAAGAAAAGTCAGAGAAACATTTTGAACCCTTCAGAAAACGCTAAATCGAAGAGAAGTGATTTTTAAAAGATAATATTGAAAGAAAAATTGGGGAAATTGTTTAAAAACTCAAGTAGAGCATACATATATAACAGATCGAAGAAAAAATCAGAGAAAACCTCGAATAGCTAGGGTTTTAGAAGAACCCTAAAATGAGAAAGGCTTTGAAAAGGTCCGATCTTGGTCGGAAAGGTCAGAGATAGGCTCATAGGACCTAGATACGCCAGAACAAGGCCGACGATGGCCGTGAAAACTTGAGCTGGCACATGTATTGATGAAGACCTTCGAGGTCGGGCCTTGATTCTTCAAATATCGAGCACACAGGAGTAATAGGGAGTGAGTATAAGGTTACCATGGCCGGAGGAGCCATGATTTCCGATGAGCTTAAGGTTGGAGATGGTGAGAGAGGCTAGGGTTTCAAGAGAGTTTGAGAGGAGAGGGATTTGAGAGGCAGTTGCTAGAAGAGAATGAGGAGATTAGGGTAGTCTTTGGGAATTAAAAAGGTAAGGAATGATCATGGCCGTTGATCAAAATGATCAACGGCCTAGATTAAAAGAAAGAGCCGGGCGGGTTAAATTTGTTGGGTTGGGGCCGGGTTGGTTTGAAATTGGGTCGGTCCATTAAGGGTTTGAAATTGGGTCAATTAGGGGATCAATTTGGCTATAATTGAAATGCAAAGGAGGCTATCAGTTAAATAGCCACTTTTCCCTTTTATTATCAAAAATAGTAAAATGATTTTCTGAAATAAATTGATAGCACTATATTAATTGATAATATATAATAATTAATTAAAAAATACAGGAATAAATATTATAATATAAAATGCTGTTAATTCTTAAAATAGGCTAAAATCGCAATTATATGCAATTTAGTTTTTAAAATACCAAATAAATTTGTAAAAATGTATAAAAATTGCCCTAGCTATATTTTGGTATAAATATAAAAATAAAAATTAGTTATTCACCAAAATGATAATTTTGGGAATAATTATTGATTTTTTGTACTGCTAATATGGGAAATAAATTGATTTAAAAATCCTTTAAAAAATAGGAAAAATACTAAAAAACACGGGCATACTTATATATGCTATTTTAAAAGTATTTGCATGTAAAAAATACATAGGACAAAATTGGGTATCAACACCCTAGTCTCATAATTCAGGGACAGCCGCCCTCAAACTCTCCCATCTCCTCTCTTTTCTCTCAACTTAACCCTAATCGTCTTCAACCACCACCTCATTCCCCAACCTTCTCTGGTGCCAACCCTCAACTCCTATGCCTTCAATGGGTCTCTCATCGCCTTGCTCATCATCTCTAAGACCTTTAAAGGTCCTTGGCCATGTCGATTTGGACCTAGGGTTTCTGCTTTCGTGTTCGAGGCTTCTCTGGTGTGATTTCAAGCAAAATCACACCATATGAGTTACGTTTTATGAAGTTTCAACAAGTTCTTTCGACTTTATTTGGGTTTCCTTTGTGAAACCCTAACCCTCATCTGAATCTTTCAAGAGCTATGCTATTTTTTATGCTTTGGGCCTGTTTACTTCTATGATTTTCTTGTTCTCGAGTTTCATCCGAAATATCCTTTAATTTGAACCGATTTACTCTCTCTGAAAGCTAGGGTTCCTCAGAGTTCTTTTACGCATGTTCTAACTGATATCTTTATGATTAAACCTTTTTTCCTTGTTTGTTTTGACCGATTTTTGTCATCTTACTACTTTTAACTTGACGCTGTTAAAAGCCCTATTTTTTTAAGATTTTATTTACTTTGTTTCTATGAATGTTAGCATGATTTTCCTTAATTTGCTTCTACGAGTGTTAGCATGCTCTCTTTACTTCATTTTTGTGTGTTAGCCTGCTTACTTGATTCTTGTGATTAGCCTACTTATGTCACTTCTGTGTGGCTATGCTCACTTTGTTTGTTCATCTCTTGCTTCTTTCTGTGACTATGCTTCGAATATTTTTTCCTGCTACGTCTGTGGACGTCCTCTATTTATATGTTGAAAGTGCACAGTCATGACTCCCTTTTGATTGATTCTAGTTTCTTTAATTGATGGTGATTGAAAAAAAAATTCTTTCAAAACCCTAAAAGCTTTGCCCCGTCTATTAAGCTGACTGATTTCCTTACCATATTTGCTATGATACTTATTTCTACTAAGTTGTATCCTTAATCAAGGCTTTATGAATTTGATCCTAATCGACTACTCTATGCTACTGAATCATGACCCCTTCCTTATTTAGGGATGCGCTGATTTTTCTTTTTGCCTTACATGATATTAAATATTTTCATTGATTTGATTCCCTTGACATAAGGGGAATACTGGCCTTGATTTTTTGACTGACTAATTCTGAGTTCCTTAATTACTAGTGGACTTTGATTTTCACCTTATTTGCTACCTATTTTTAAACTATAAATGCCGCAGCCTTTCATTAACACGAGACACGAGACTTGGCTTTCAAAAAGCCCCTCTCTTACTTAAAACAAAACTCATTGTTATTTTACTACTATTAGCCGACTGCGAGCCAAGGCTAATCATCTATAAACCTTGGTTCTTTAATTTTGCTTACCCCTGGACAATTGTATTCTTTTACCTACTGTGCACTTACCACTTTGTGAATCCCAGATCCCCTATCCCTCCTTTATGTGTTCATGACTGGTTTGTGATTATGCCAATTTCAAACTATCTCTGAGAATGTCCATACCAGTCCTAATACGCTTGCTAGGGTCAGATGTCTGTAGTCAATGTATATGCATCCCCAAACCCCCTTAACCCTATGTGTGATTACTGAATTCATTCACTTACTATGTGTGTTCTTACCCTAAAGTGTTTGAACTGTGTTTTACTAATCCAACTCCTTTAAACCTTCTCTGTCACTAACTGCTTTCAAAATGGACCTTTCAGATTACTAATCCAACTCCACTCTTAGATTACTAGGTTCTGCCCTTTTTGTGTGAGCCTTGCCTTGAGACCCTTGAGCTCCCTCTAAACTTTGACACACAAAAGCTGGCCTTTCCATACTGCACTTACTGTGTCTTGACCATGAAATTTGGGTGTGAGTATTGCCCGGGATCCCTTAAGGTCCTTAGGGAACTCTGAAACACCCAGATATGAGAAAGGCTATGGAATAATCTTGGCATTTGAGGTGATCTATTATATAACTCAGGGAGGAAGTCCTAATCAAGTGCTAAAAATTTGGGCCTGTTTTCAAGCTCTCTATAGTGTAACTATTTATTTTTCTTTTTCTACTTAGTTAATTCAATTCAGTATTGGTCTGTAATAATCGGTAGTAAACAAGTATTGGGGTTGGCTAGTGAAAAGGGGAGGGTAGTTATATATGTCATTAGCATCAATGTGTAGAAACCACGTCTTAGGTTTACATTTCCTATGTGTGCATTATAATCCATGTGTAGGACCAATACATGGAAAGCATATCATGTATTAGAAACAATGCTTCTTAGGTTCTACTATTTCTGCATCTCATTTGGCATCACTTTACCACTTAGAAATCATACTTTAGGCTAAATAACAACATCAACATAAAACTACTGCTCCTGCACGTCTTGAAGTCATGCTGTAACTCTTTGGGCATTTAGAAATCATGTTTTAGGAATTCTGCAGTCATTCTGCATTTTCATATGTGCACGTTAGATACCCTATTTTAGGATCTTGTTCACACTCGCTCAGTCACACCTAATTAAAAGTACTGATGCATGAAAAAGGAAATAAAACAATCTTATGTTTGATTATCCTATTTATGTGAAACTATTCACAACCCCTGCATGTCTTTGCAACATTTAGAACATCATGCTTTAGGTAAAGTAACTTCCAAACTATTTTTTTAATAATTCTGGTAACTACTGCATATTATTTTATGCCCAAGCAAGCCTTAGGTAATCAAATTGAAGATCAAAACCAAAACCGTCTTTGTGATTAATGTTTAACTCTCAGCATGTTAAAATTAGTGGCCAAGCTCGTTTAGAACTTCTTCTTTGAGTCATGTGATAAATCTGACTCTACTGTTATCACTTAGATACCATGCTTAGGATCTCAATTTAGACCTTACTTGTGTATGAGCCATGCTGTTTATGTGTACTGTATATGGAGTTATATATGAGCCTTTAATTTGTCTTCCATGCTCCCCTTAATTGAAGTCCTACTTGTTTATTGTGTGTCTCCTTAATATTTTACCTTTAAACTTGAGGATCTGCCTAGAACCCCCCCCCCCCATTTATAGGATATGAGTCCTAAATCCCTCCAGGATTGATAGGAATAGATGGATAGCAGCATGCAATTGGGGTCGAGACCGACCCTCGCTTTAATAACGTTCACGGGGCGGGAAAGGGTAGATATGGATATGATAACCAGTGCGCTAATGCCACGTGTATTCCCTTTTTAAGGAGTGGTTACCGGGCATTATACTGATGTGATCCTATAGGCTAACCAACCTAGGACACCCATTTATATTCACAAACACGCTTAGATTGTACTTCTTTTCAAAATATTGTTTTTCATTAACTGTTTTTTCGAACATCTATGTATTTAAACTTATATCTCCTACTATTTGAGCCATACTTGTCTATTTGCTAATTGTACAAATTCACTAAAAGACTGTCTAGTCGGGAGCCACACTAATGGATCCTGATGGGTGCCTAACACCTTCCCCTTAGGATAATTTCAAGCCTTTACCCTGTCTTTGGTTACCAGACGTAGTTCTAAATGAACCCTATAGGTTCCCTAACACACCTTAAATATTTAGGTGGTGATTCTTCAAAAATGCAAACCCCCTTTCCCAAAAGGAACGAGTTTTCTAAACCAAAATTGTCCTAAACCCGGTTTTGCGAGAAAAATGGGATGCGACAATGTGTTGGCATTAGACACTGATACTAATGCACATATAGGAAATGTAAACCTATGGCATGGTTTCTACCCATTGATGTTGATAACATATATAACTACCCTCCCCTTTCACTAGCCAACCCCAATATCCGTTTAAAATAAATTATTACAGACTAATATTGAAATGAATTACATAAGTAGAAAAAGAAAATAAGAAGTTACACTATTGAGAGCCTGAAAACGGGCCCAAATTTCCAGAACCTCAAATGCCAAGATTGTTTCCTAGCCTTGCTCATATCTGGGTGTGTCTGAGTTCCCTAAGGTCCTCAAGGTATCGCGGGCAATGCTCACACTCAGATTTTATAGCCAAGATAGAGTAAGTACAGTATGGAAAGGCCAGCTTTTGTGTGTCAAAGTTCAGAGGGAGCCCAAGGGTCCGAAGGCAAGGCTCACACAAAAAGGGGGCAGAACTTAGTGGTCTAAGAGTAGAGTGAGAGTGCTTGACATAGTTCTGAAAAGATTTAAGTAGGAAAATAGTTTGAAAAGAGACTTGTTTGAAATAGTTTTGTAAAACAATAGGGGGAGTTATTCAATAGGAGATTTTTGAAAAGAGAGTAGAGTAACAAGTAACAGTCGAAACACAGCACCCAAAACAGATTCATACATAAACAAGAAACATAGGGCCATGGCAGGTTCATCAACCACAAACAAGAGCGGTGGGATTTATGGACACACATGTCACATAGGTAAACACATAGTTGCAGGAGCGCTTAATTATAGAATCAGCAATATTCTAAGGGGGTTACGGAACTTCAGAATTAACATAAAATCATGTAACTTAAGGATAGCCATGTCACGACCCGGATTTCCCACCATCGGGAGTCGTGATGACGCCTACTAACGGAGCTAGGCCAGCCAAACTTTAAACATTCTATGATAAATCTCAACAATATAAATAAATGGAAAATCCATCAAACAAGTGCGGAAGACTTTAAGCTTAATAAAAATGAAACCAAAAATGTAGAAGTTTGGAACATATCTCTACCCAGAACCTGGTGTCACTAACTCACGAACTTCTAAGATTTACTAAATACATCCATCTGAAAGAAATCATAACAGTCTATTTCAATACAAGAGTTAACAAACTGAATAAAGATGGAAGAGACTCTGGTCCTGCGGACGTCAGCAAGGCTACCTCAAGAGTCCCTGGGCTGAAGGTCTGTTCCCGATCTAATACTGCTGTGGTCCGAAAGCTGCATCCTGATCTGTGCAAAAGAAATGCACAGAGTGTAGCATCAGCACAACCGACCCCATGTGCTGGTAAGTGCATGGCCTAACCCCGGCGAGGTAGTGACGAGGCTAGACAGGACCTACCACCAATAACCTATATAGATATATGTGCAATAACAGGAACATACACTAATTTAAGGAGTAAAAAGGGTGGGGGAAACATGCTGTGGGGTACTACAGTCTATATATATAGGAATCAACGGTAAAGAAATAAAGCTGAACAATAACAACTGATAAGGAAAAAAAACACAGGAAGTCTCTATATACGAACACAATACACTCAGTCCATACTGCGTTGCGGCGCGCAACCTGATCCTCATCAGATACATCCGTTGCTGCGTATAACCCAATCCTCAACTATCAACACCGTTGCGGCGTGCAACCCGATCTTCAATATTCATCAACACCGTTGCGCACGTGCAACCCGATCCTCAACATTTAATACCAAGAACTCACCCAAACAACGACTGCAACTCAAGTACAAGGGGAGTAACAACAATCACAAGAAAATCCCGGCAAGGGAATACAATTAGCAATTCAATCATCCCAGTAAGGGAGAATACAATAAATACTTACGTCCCGGCAAGGGACTAATCGCTACACATTCCACTTTTAATCACTTATTTCTCGGGTAACAATTTCTAGTCTGAGCCAATGCTCCAAAAGGCAAACCAATCACAATATATTATGCTTATCAACCCAAGCAAGAAAGATGTACCATTAAATCCGAATCCAACACATATAAGACTCACGGTCATGCTAGACTCCGGTGCATAGACAACCGTCACCATGCCTATACCCCATACTCCTCATTTAGCACGTAGAATATAATACCCTAATCCTAATCCCTCAAGCCAAAGTTAGAACAAACACTTACCTCAGTTCGAAAATAGCAATCAAGGCTCTAAAGCCACCTTTCCTTTAGAATCCAATTCCGAAACAATGATATCTAGGCACAGTTTAGTTCAATAGTATCAATAAGAGCTCAAAAACATAATCCCATAGTCTAGAAATGAGATTCCAATCATTCTTCAAAAATAGCAAAATTCGATACCAGGCCCACATGGTCCAAACACGAGGCTCGGACCAAAACCCAATCACCCATAACCCCATGAGTTCAAATATGCAATTTGTTTCAAGATTTGACCCCAAATTGAGGTTGAATCACCCAAAATTCCCCAAGCCCTAGTTCTACCCAAAACCCCCATTTTCTACCTTGAATCCATGATTTAGGGCTAGGGAATTAGTGTTTAGATGAAATAATTAGGAGATAATGAAGTTAAGAATACTTACCCAGAGAGATATGGAGAAGGGAAGCTTGAAAATCATCTATGGAGTGTGAAAGAGGAGAGCCCGTGTGAAAAAGTGAGAAAAATCCCGTGCACACTGTTCTGTTTTTAAGAAAATTCACTGAAGGAAATAACCCTTCGCGATCGCGACACAAGT